>JAAAKG020210218.1:0-22652 GCA_010014905.2 Druon quercuslanigerum | reverse complement strand
TTAAAATGTAAGCAAAGCTATTATAGATTTAGCTGTAGTGGGACCTCTTCTAAAAGAATACGGAGCTCTGTTGAAATGCGATAATTTCTGTGAAACGATTATCTTGGTAACATTACAATTGGACAATGTATGCATGCATCTTTTCAAAGTTACTGGTATAAGTGCATTCGTGTTGAGCTGCACTTTAGTGAATGGTAATTCGCAAACGCGTAAATAACTAACTTGATATTTTGCCTCTGTGTCTGCTGCTATGTTGTCTTATGCATGTAGTCCGTAATTACGATATTAATTCATTAATACGTCAATCAGAAAATTAAAGCAGCTATACTATACTTTCGAGATTACTAAATTGACCATAAATTATATCATTTCTGCGAGTGGTGCAAACAATTACGGAAACATTGCATTAGAGTGACAAGTAAATTGCTATTTAACTTCTTTTTAATTGTCCGCTTTGGTGGAATTTTTTTTTATTACAAGAATGTAAAATATTTCTACAAATCTTAATCATTTTATTTTATCAAATTACGGATATTTTTGTAACATTTAGAGACTTTTTGATTAGATTTAACAATTGAAAGATGTTAATTTTACTTATATTTTCAGTAAATGTTTGAGAAAATATGAGTAAGTTTATCAAATAAGTGAAAATTTTTTACACTCTGCAGAAAATTCGGTAATATTTACTGAAAATCTATCAAAGAATTCAATGAAATAAAATAGATAATCTTTTATTGTATTTTCTTGTAGAAAAAGTAAATAAATGAACAAGAAAGTATAATTTTATAAAATTTAAAAACTCGTATAACTTTTTATTGGTATTTTTTTTACTTTGTTGTAAAAATCTATACGGTTAAAAAAAACTACAGGATTCAACATGTATACAATGTGGAAAAATTAGGGAACTTCACTTAAAATTATGTTCTAAATACTAATATGTACTTCATTGTATAAATATCAAAATTTAAACAAAGCAAAAAATTAATAATAAAAAGCGACAGACTTTAATCAATTATATAAAATGTTAGAAACGCACTTCACTGCAGTTCCGTATCAGATCACGAGTGATTATATTTAAAACAATATCAAACTTATTAAAAATCCAAAACTTTGAAGACATCGATATAAATATTTGAACCTTTTTAAGGATCTATAAAGTTTTTAAAAAACATAATTTTTTTAAGCTTGCTGGGACACTTAAAAATAATTTTTTATTTTTTTAAATTATTGCTAAGAATATATTAAAAAGATTTAAAATATTATTATTAATAAATAACAATTCAATAATTATTAATTTGGCAAAAATTCGAGGAAGTTGCAATTATATTTAGAAGCTTTGAAAATATTCCAAGATAATTTAAAACTTAAAAAGATTTCAAAGCACTTAAAACAAAAGGTAGATTTTTTAAGATTATGAACAAAAAATTTAGAAGCTTGATAAACATTTTAAAAGATTTTAAAAAAATAAAAATTTATTACCAAAATTCCTAGAAATTAATTTTAAAAAATTCTAGAAAAAATGCGAGATTAATGTTTTTAGCTTAAAATTAATTAATATGATACAATTTTGAAAATTTATAAATTTTTAAATTTATTCTTTGAACTGTACACTGCATAAAAGTACCAATTTAAAACTTTTGCATTTTAACGACTTTTAATAAAAAAATTTTCAATTTAAAAATGTCAAGTTTTTTTTTATACGCGTAAATTATTGGACGTTTGAATACAAAAAGTTTTTTTACTTTAATATTAAAAGTTTCAAATTCAAAAGTATTCCACTTTGAGTGTTTTAATTTTCAGATAAGTTTTTATAACTTAAATTAAAAAAATTAACGTCTTTGAGAGTTCGAATCTTTTTGGTTTGCCGCCAAAAAGTTGTTCTTTTTAGACCTAGGATAACAAATATAAAAAAGCAACTTTTTGGCTGCAAAATCTATAATTTTCTGTAAATTCTTGTAGTTGTACTTTTTTGTAAATTTCTATAGGAAATTAAAAAAAACTATAAAATACAGTAATATAAAAAAAAGTACAAAATTCCTTCGGATAATAGAAAAAAGTTGTATTTTGCTATAATTTTGGTTGTAATTTATTGCATTTATTTGTAGATTCATGTAAAAAATGTGTATAGGTCTTCATACTTTTTCGTAAAAAAAATTCCGCAGGGCGTAATCGTCATTCATAAGAAGAAAGAAAAAAATGAAATTGAAATTTTATTTACCGGAATTGGTTTTATCTGAATAACTTCAGAAAGTTTTTTTATCTTTTTAGAACAGAAAAGAAGATTAAATCGGCACCCGGAAATGTTTCATAAATATTCTCTTCTGCCAACAGAAATGTCCAAAAATGACAAACTGTTCTCGCTTTTTTTCCAGGCTCTCGGAATTATTTGACAAATTCAAAAATAGAGCCAATAGTAGCAGAAATTAAAAGAAAAACAGAATATCATCATGTTATCAGTATTTTTTTTAAATTATGAAGAATATCGGAAAAGAACAAGAGACATTTTTCATAGAACTTCTTTACACGTGCAAACTTTTATCTTCAAGTTTTCTCATATCTGCCATTGTTTCTAAGAAAAAGGAGAAAATTCGAATACAAGAAAAAAGAATTTTCCTGGCTTCATTATCAAAGCAAAAGTTAAAAAAAAGAGAAAATATATTTTTAATTTTTTCAGAAAAACCGCTGCCATTTTGTTAATTAAAAAAAACGTAAAACTTTTTTTTTCGAATATTTATAATTTTAGTTAAAAATTCGATTTTTTTGTTATAAATAAATTTCTGAACCAAAAAATTAACTATTTTCTTGAAAATTGATCTGTTTTGATTGATGATTCAACTATTACGTTGGAAATTTGTCCTTTTGCGTTAAAATTATAAATCTTCAACCATATACATGACTTTTCAACAAATATTTTGTATTTTGTACAAAATTAAATTAATATTTGACAAAGAAGGTGAATTCTTAACAAAAAATGTAATAATTGATATTTCATTCAGAAAGACGAATTTTCAACAAAATCGTTAAATTTTCAATCAAAGAAATAAATTTTCAAAAAATTTTTAACAAAGTAGTTAAACTTTCAACCAATATATAGTTACATTTTCAAATAAAAAACTTAATTTTCAACGAAGATTAATATTCTACCGAAAAAGAATTTTCAACAAAATACATTAATTTTCAACATGAAAGTTCATTGTTAACCAAATACTCGAATATTCTACCAAATTATTTAAATTTTCGACCAATAATGAATTTTTCATAAAATTGTTAAATTTTTAAACGAATAAATTACTTGGAATTTCAAGCGAGTTGCTGAATTTATAAAAAAACATGAATTTTCAAACTAGAAGATTAGTTTTTAACAACAGATTTTAATTTAAATTCAGTTTTACCCACACAGTTAAATTTGAAACTAAAAAAGATTAATTAACAATAAAAATTTGAGTAGTTTAATTTTGATTTATAGAAATTAATTCTCAGCCCACAAAAAAATAAATGTTCAATAAAAAAGGTGAACTTTCAAGCAAAAAGCTTAAATTTCTATCAAAAAGACCATTTTTTTAAAATACATCAATTTTCAACCAAATAGCTCATTTTTTAACTAAATAAGATAAATTTACAATAAAAAATAAAAAAGTTAAAATTTTCAGTAAAAACTAAAAACTTAATTTCCCCCCCAAAAAATGTAAATAAACCAGTTAAATGTTTTACCAAATTAGTTCAGATTTCAACCAAAAATGGAAAATTTCAAGCATAGAAGATTCATTTTCTATCACAAAAGATGAATACTTAACAAAATTGTCCAATTTTTACCCAAATGGTTTAATTTTCAACTAAAAAATATCACTTTATAGCTAAAAACAGAACACTTAAATTTTTGAGTTAAAAAAATGAATTTCCATCGACAAAAAAAACTAACTTTCAAGAGTATAGTTAAATTGTCTACAAAAAATGAATTTTTAATCAAGAAGATTAATTTTCTAATCGAAAAAAATGAATTTTGAAGATACATACTTTAGGTTTTAACTAAAAACGATTTAAAAAAATTAAATTGCTCAATTTTTGATTGAAGAAAATAATTCTCAACCAAACAAAAAATGAATTTTCAAGCAACAAGCTTAAATTTTTAAGAAAAATACCATTTTTAACGAAATAAATTAAGTTTCAATCCAATAGCTTAATTTTTAACTAAATAAAATAAATTTACAATGAAAAATGGAACAGTTCACATTTTCAGTAAAAACTAAAAATTAATTTTTTTCAGAGATGCGTTTTATTACACGCTAGCAGTAATTGAACGCGAGCAAATCGCGCGCTTCACCTCTGAATTTTTATTTCTTAGCATGAAAAATACGTAAATTTGAAAATCCAATATAAAACCAATTTTTAAAGTATTTTTTAAACAATAATTATTAATAAATAATTTAGAATTAAAACGCTTCTGAATTTAAAAAATATATTTACCGTCCGATTTTTGATAATTTATGAAGAAAAAGGAGATGAATTGTATAATTTCTTAATCGAAGTCCTGCCATGTAAAACATTTTATTTTGAATTGAACAATCACGAAATTTAATTATTTGAGATTAAAAATTTATAAAATAGGTCAATAACAAAGCCTTAGAATTTTAATATTTTAAGATAGGGTATTTGAAATTGAGAGGAATTTAAATTGTATTATTTATAATTAAAAGCGTTCAAAATTTAATAGTTTAAAATTCAAAACTTTTGACTTTGAACAATTCTAAATACAAAGCGATTAAGATTTGACAATTTAATCTTTTGAATTATTATTAAAAAACGAGATTGGAATTTAACATTAAAGCGGATTAGACAAATTTTTATAAAGTTAAAAAAGAAATTCAATTATACTAAAAGAACTTTTAAATTAAATAGTAATTTAAGATCGAAAAAATTTTAAAAATTCTATTCAAGAACCTTGAAACTTAAACGAATTCTAATTTAATTTAAAGCTGAAAAAATGTACACTAACCGAAAATTGTAATATTGAAACTTTTTTAAAAACAGCCACTTTAGAGTTTCAATTATTTGAAGTAAATTTAAATTACTTAAACACTATTTATTTTTAAATTGCTCATTATACTTTTCAAAATTCAAACAATTAAATTTTTATTTTAAACTTAATTTGTAATTTTATAATTTCATACCTTCCTTCAGAATTATTATTTACTCTCGATTTTTTTGCAATAAAATATTTTTCAATTTGAAACTATTAATTTGCTTAAATCTTCAACTAAAATCGGAAGATTTTAAGATATTACATTGAAAATTTAAATAAATAATACACAAAAAGATTGCTAAAAAATGATTTAATTTTTTGAAATTGTACAACTTTAAGCTTTGAAGTTCGAAATTGCATTATATTTACATCTAAAATTATCGAACTCAAAACTGATTATCAAGGCTTTGAATACGAAATTTTGGAATATTTAATAGCGGAATGGTTCTGCCATTTCGAATAATTATGTGAATGTGAAACTTCAATATTGTGAAATTTAAAATTTGAAATCTGCAAGAATTAATCTAAAAATTAATTCAAGAAAAAACTTTAGTTTCAAGGTCTCAAATATTGAATTGAATTAAAATTGTGCATTCAAAGCCATACTTTTGAATTAAAATTATAAAAATTTCAAAGACGAGAAATATATTATTCATAAGCATCATGTCATATAGTATCAAGTGACATTCAAAACGACTGCATAGATTTTTTTTTACTAAAAAAATATGATTTATGTGAGGAAAAAAATCAATTTCATTTTTACCATTCAAAGTTACAGAATTTTTGGGTATTGTGAAAATAGTTTTAAACCTTTAAAGTTTAATTATTCTGAATAATTTGATAATTATATACGTTCTAGCCGAAAACTGTCAAAAGTTACAAAACGCACGAATTATGAAAAACGGGAAAATTTACGGTCTAAAATTTAATTATTCCGGAATACTGGGATTACGCTGAACTACTTGAATTATCCGTTTTCATCTAAGAAAAAAAAATGCCGGTCATTTTACAGGTTCGCAAAAAATTTTCACGTTCAGTAAAATAACAAAAATTCGAACTCTAAAAAGTAATAAAAAAAAAGTAATAAATAAAATAAATAATAACAATAAAAGTAAATAAAAGTTTTTATTTGAAAATGTTATATTCAAATGCTGAATAATTTACAAGTATAAAATGGAAGTTAGGTACCAACACTATTCAATTGAACAATTTTTAATTGAATGCAGATAAAAAGCAAAATTGGGAATTTTTAACTTTGATAAATTATAGAATTCAAATATTCAAATTCAGTTCCAAAAATATAAATTCACGTTATGATTTTCAATAAATAATCAATCAATAAATTTCAAAAAATTGAAAGCTACATTATTTTAAGCAATTTTAAGCTAGAAACATAAATTTTCATTTTAAACAGTTTAAACATCCATGAAAAGTTTCAACATTTTATTTTAAAATTCTGAGAAATCTAGAAGATGTTTTAATATTTTTAAAATTTGTTTAGAACTATTAAATATCATTTTAAATGAATCGAATATTTCTAACTTTTTTTAGAAAATCCTGCTGATTATTTATAAAAAAAAACTCTTCAGTTATTTTAAGTTTGGAAAAAATTCAAAATTAATTTAACATTTAAAATGATAAACCGACAAAATTCAAAATCCAAAATTAATTATATTCGTACCGAAATTTTGTTGCCAATAGCCACAGTTTAATTTAAAACAAAATGTACATTTTTGCAGATTTCAAAAAAAAGATTTAGAAGTCTTTTAAGAATTGTGATAGGCTTCAAAAGAATAGAAACATTTTCTTAAGATTCCTAGGAAAAATGAAAATGATTTTTCATGTTTTTTTTTTAATTTGCAGAATTTTGGTTTAAAAAGTAGGACAAATTTTATTAATATAAAAAGATATTTATCGAATATTTCCTATAGTTTTTAAAAAATTCTGAAAATCTAGAAAAGTTTTCTTTAAACTAGACCAGATTCTTTTTTGACTTTTTAAAAAAATCTTTAAAAATCTTTTTTAATATTCTCTTAAAATAATTATTTAAATTGAAAAATTATATTCGATTTCCCTAGAAATCTTAAGAAAATGGGTTTATTCTTTTAAAGCCTTTCACAATCTGTAAATTCTTAAATTTTCAACGGATTTAGAATCTTTTTGCCAAATCAATTTTGTTTACTTTTAATACTTAAAATAATGATCCATTTAAAAAAATTCATTTATTTATTTTTACAGTTGATAAAATAAAAAAAAATTCTATGCAAAATTTTCAATTGCAAATGCTCTTAATTTTCAATTGTTTAAGTCTTCAAGAGTGCATCTTACAACTCCTAAAACTAAATATTTACGGTTAAAAAATAAAAATATAAATTGGAAAGTCTTCAAAGAAAAATATTATAAAATTCCGTATTGTAAACTCAATGTTATCATAATTTTAAAAAATAATCAGGGTCAACATTTTATTCGTAAAAAAAATTTAGGGTCATTTCCCGGTTTACAAACATTTTTCCCGGCCAATAAGAATTTAAAAAACGAACTCTATTCTAAACATTTTTCCATTTAAAATAATAAAAATAAACAACAAATTAAAGCATTCAAAATGGAACTCTGGAATTTTAAACTTTTAAAATTGAAGTTTAAAAGTTTTTCAACTGAAAATTTTTGTATTCAAATGTTCAATAACTTACAGGTATAAACTGGAAGGTTATACATTTGGTTTTACATTTCAATTCAACAGTTTTAAATGAAATTTAGATTAAGTTCCAAAAATATAAATCCACGTTAAAATTTTCAATACTCTAAATTCTAAATTAAACAATCAATCAATGAACTTAAAACACGTTCAAAATTATATTACTAAATTATTTTTGGCTAGACATTAAAAATTAAAAAATTTAATTCTCTTTAAATTAAAATTTCTTAAATTAAAAGTTGAATTATTTTCATTTTAAATAGTTTAAGCATTCTTGAAAAGCTTTAAATTTTATTTCAAAATCTTGAGACATCTTAAAAAGTTATCTTAAATTCGTTCAAATTTTAAAACATTTTTGAATTTTTTGCAAAACTTCTAAATACTGACTAAATCCAAAGAATAAAAACATTTTCTTAATTTTCCTAGAAAAATTGAAAATGATTTTTCATTTAAAAAATTATTTTAACAGCATATTTAAAAAAAATTTAAGAGATTTTCAAAATTTTCAAAAAAAAGCCCTGAAAGATTTTAATAATTCAAAAAAAATTCAGAATTTAAAAAAAAATTGTAGGAAAAATTCTATTCATTTTAAAATAGGTTTAGAAGTTGTGAAAAAATTGTCTTACAATTTGTTTAAATTAGTTGACAGCATTTAAAGTTTGAAATTTCGCTTAAAAATTAAAATTTTTTAAAATTAAACAATTAAAATTGTAACTTTAAAAGGTTTAAAAGCCTTTCGAAATTTCAACAATTCAAAGCTTTTTATGTCCAACAATTAATTAAGTTTCAAATTTCTTACTTTTAAATATTAGGATTTAATTTATTCGTATTAAATTAACAGTTAAATATTGTTAAATAATAAATAATTATTCTTTTTCTTAATTAACAATTCTAAATTAAACGGGTTAAAATGTCAATAATTTAAACTGAAACGTTATTTTAAATTGAATTAAATCCTTTAATTACGAATATATTATTAAATTATTTTCAAGTTATTTTTAAGTTGAAAATAGTTTATAAAGTTTCAATCGCACCTTTACATTTTTTTAATGATTAAGACTTTCGAATTAAAACAGCAACAATCTAAAAATTCTTAAACTTTGAACGGATTCAGAATTGTTTGATCAAATAAATGATTGTTCAGTTTTTAATACTTAAAGTAAAGATTCAGTTTAAAAATTATTCATTCATTTATTTATATTTACAGTTGATAAAATAATAATGTTTTTTATCATAAATTATTTTTTGAACTTTTTTATTTGATAAAATATGGGTTCAAATTTTAATTTTTAACTTCAATATAAAAACTGCATGATATCACAGTTGAGAAAGATACAATTTTAATTAATTATTTTTAAAATTGTTGACATCGAACTTGGATAGCTTTTTCTACAAAAAATTTGTAAAATTCCTGGTCAAAAAATAAATTCACTGTCAAAGAATAAAAACATTTTCCTAATTATCCTAGAAAAATTAAAAATGATTTTTCATTTTGAAAAATTATTTTAACCGCATATTTCAAAAGATTTGAAGGATTTTTGAAAAAATTTGCAGGATTTTCAAAAAATTGTAGGAAAAATTCTATTCATTCTAAAATAATTTTAGAAGTTCTAAAAAAATTGTTTTAAACTTCGTTTCAATTAGTTGACATCACTTAAAGTTTTAAATTTCGCTTAAAAAATTAAAAAATTTTCAAACATAACAATTAAAATTGTAACGTTGAAAAGTTTAAAAGTCTTTCGAAATTGCAGCAATTCAAAGCTTTCTATGTCAAACACTTAAGTTTTAAATTGCTTACTTTTTTAAATATTTGATTCAATTTATTCGTAATAAATTAAGAATTAAATATTGTTAAATATTAAGTAATTAATATTTTTCTCGATTAAAAAATCTGAAATTAAATGTAAATAGTTTATAAACTTTTAATCGCACCTTTACATTTTTTTAATGATTAAGACTTTCGAATTGAAACAGCAAAAATCTGAAAATTCTTAAACTTTGAACGGATTTAGAATTGTTTTATCAAATAAATGATTGTTCAGTTTTTAATACTTAAAGTACAGATCTATTTTAAAAATTATTTATTCATTTATTTATATTTACAGTTGATAAAATAATACTGTTTTTTAACAAACATTTTTAAGTTCAATATAAAAGCTTAAAAATAAAAATCCAAAATGTAGAATTTTTAAAGTAAAAGGTTTTGGAACAACGCATTGTAAACTAATTATTTTTAAAACGTTTGAAATCGAACTTGGACAGATTTTTCTTCTGAAAATTTGTAAAATTCCTGGTCAAGAAATAAATTTCCAGTCATTTCTCGGTCCAGCGGCCACCTTAATTAACAATTCCACTAATTATTTTTAAAAATCGTTAAAATTAAACTTGGACAGGTTTTTCTTAAAAAAACTTGAAAAATTCCCGGTAAAAAAAAATTCGTGGTCATTTCCCGGTTTTTCCCGTCTCAAAAAATTCCCAGTCATGTCCCGGTTCAGTGGCCACCAGTCTGTAAGGTCGGCTAAAGACACTGTCATTTTCACCAATTCAAATTGCAGAATTTTAAAAACTGCGAGAATTATTGTGAACCCCTGATGTTGAAAATTTTCTAGAATTAGAAAATGCGCAAATGATGAAATACGGGAAATCTTCCGGTGTAATATTTTTCCCCGGGCTTTATCCAGGGTGGATGACCACCCTGAAATTGTACAATGAATTTATAATCCTCATTAGCAGACACTTCATGTGCAGATCGTAGATCGTATTTTTGATGATCAAAAAAGAAGACGGATAAAAAGACCTACCTTCTCTGGCTTTCAGGTACACAGTATTCGCTACGATGTTCTCCAACTCCATCAATTCCAGCTTGATCGAGTTTGCGCGGCCGAACCAAGGAGAATCCACGAAGACAGCTTTGGCAAAGATGTTGAGGAAGACGAGGAGGAGGAGGACTTGCAAGGCCTTGGAGGAAGATAAAAATCCGGGTACACCTTTCTTCGGGTTCGATCACCCAGTCTCTAATCATCCAGTCTCTTCCCATCTGCTTTCGACCACTCTCCGGAAGAATCCACTCACTCACGTGTCTGCCACGTGGGACGCCACTATTATTGACCTTCCAGAAAATCTACAAATCTACCCAATAATCCACTCTCTTTTTCAAATCAATTTCTAACTCGTCCGATCCTTCTGATCAGTTATCGACACTGATTCACTGCTGATTCACTCCTTCGATTGCAACCCTTCGCAAGACCTCTACTTCATCTTTAAAGACTGATCCCATTCACTCACACTTTCATCCTCACAGCTGATGCAATTATGAGAGATTGTCGATCCGCACATCATCACTTAAGGAGGAAGGAGAAGAAGAAGTTGCAGCAGTAGCAGTAGCAGCAGCAGCAACAACAGCAGCAGCAGCAGCAGCAGCAGCAGGAGCGGAAGCCGATGAAGAGAGGAGGCTTGAAGACATTTGCGGGAACATTCTTTTGTATTTCCAGCTGAGGGGTCTTCCACTCTTCATGAACAAAGTCGAGCCTCTCCTCTCCGCTCCTCTCGACTTGGGACACTTGGGATACGAGTATCCTCCCAGGCAAGGATGTGTCTTCCCCGATGCAACCTCTAGATCCTCGATACAAACTCGAGTGTCGACGTCCTCGCGGGAATGACGTCAGAATGTTCGCAAGCACGCAGTTGCAGAAGCGTGTCTCTCCTTTTTTTGCTCGAGTCTCTCCGCCTCACCTCTAATTGGCAGAGATCTTTTCTCCGTCGATAGGATCCCAAATACAGACGCCTTTTTCAGACCACACGTTATCTCCTGGAAACAAAATTTAAACAATCAGTGGATCGTTTTGGAAAATATGGTCTTGGGGAGCAATCAAATATTGGGTCACACTCTGAAGACTAGTCTTCTAAAGAGCTTAAGTGCTCGGTTGAAATTCTTACGAGCAGGAGAATATGCTCGACCTTTATATGTCCTTTGAGAATTTAATGAGAATTTATGAGCATTTTTAATTTTAAATGGAGTCATTTCTGAAAAAATGGTTTTTGATGAAAACTCCTGTAAAAAACAAGAATTCAAGTACTTTGGACCACATTGAACAATCAAACAAAAAAACTTTTTCTAATTGCAATCTGAAAAAGAGGAAAGAAAAATGAGAAGGCGACCAACCACATCCCCTTCCTTCTCTTTTTCTTTCTTTCGTCTTTTTATTGTTAATATTATCAAATCACAAAAAAAAGGAACATTGAAAATAAAAAATAAAATTATATTACCAACGTTTCTGCACTCATACAGCACCCTTATTAAGGTAAGGAAAATATAAACAGTCATTTTATTTTTTTATTTTTTATTTTCAATGTTCCTTTTTGTGTGACTTGATAATATTAATAATAAAAAAAAACGAAAGAAAGAAACAGAGAAGGAAGGGGATGTGGTTGGTTGCCATCTCATTTTTCTTTCCTCTTTTTTATTTTTGTCCGGAATTTTTTTTTTTTAAAGAAATTTTTTCAGATTGCAATTAGGTGTGGTCGAAATTTGGTTGTTGAATTCTTGTTTTTAACAGGAGTTTTCATCAATTTTATGATTGGATGTTAAATAGGATTTTCGATTAAGATTTTAATCTAATTTAAAATTCTTAAATATTAAAATTGTTTTTCTTAAAAAAAATTATGTTTACTTAGTATCAATATTTTTAATTTCAAATTGTTGGTCAAATGGTTATAATATAATTTATATATTTATAATTAAGGACTATAATTAATATAATTATAATATATAATTAATAAGGACAATTGTTCAAAAAATTTAATTATTATTGAAATTTACTTGCCGCTTACTTGCATTAGGAAAATAATTATTAAAAACATTTTTTATAAGTAAATAAAATCTTACTGACTTTAAAGTGATCTTCACAACAAAATATTTTTTCTTTGTGAGCCTTTTCCGAGAATTTTGGCACCCCAGCACAAAATACCAGTAATAAGTACGATTTTCCTCTATTTTTGTAAAAATACATTTCTTCCATTGTTAATTTATACAGATGTAATTGGAAAATCTCTGACGTCAAACAGTGACGCCATCATGGCGCGAGAATATTACCATTTTAAATTGTAATTTATATTTATTTAAATTTATGAATAATTTAAACTACTTTTTTCCGTCAAAGTTATACTATTATTAGATTTTCCCCCTCTACTTCGACCTAAAGTGGTTTTTAAAATTTTGGAAATGAATCTATTCTTCTAGTTATAAAACCAACCATACACCGATAAGATTAATAATGTTGATGCAAACAAATTTTGCATCTAAATATATTTTAAACACTTTTTAGTTAAGTTTTAAAATAAAAAATATCAGGTTTAAACATAAGAAATAAATTTTTAACCGAATAGTTAGTCGATTTTTCAATCCAAAAGATTAATTTTCTATTAAAAAAGCTAAAATAAAATACTAAAAAAATACTAAAACTAATTTTGATCTGCACAAAAGCAAATGTCAACCAAAATTAGAATAGTTGAAGTGCTAGAAAAATTAATGCTCAACAAAAAAACAAAACAATTTTGAACAAATTTTTTTTCATTCAAAAAAATAATTTTTCAATCAAAAATAAAAGAACAAAATTCTCAGTTAAAACAACCAATTTTCAAACAAAAAAATAATTTTTGTAACAAAATAATTTAATTTTTAATTCAAAAGACGACTTTTCTACCAAAAAAGACCGTTTCTATCAAATATATAAATTTTCAAATAAAAATGATAAATTTTTTAACAAAAATTAGGACAGTTCAATTTGCAGTTAGAAAAGTAAATTTTAAACAAAAGAAAAAAAAGATTTTTTACCAAAATGAATTAATTTTCAATTAAAAATATAGATTTTCAAGCAAAAATGGAATATATTTACGTCTTCAATTAAAAAATTAATTTTTAACTAAAAAGAAACGAATTTTTAACTAAATTAATTTATTTTTAATTAAAAATATGAATTTTTAACCAAAAATAAGAATCTTTGACCAAATAGTGGAATTTTTAAAGAAAAAAATGAATTCTTGACAAAACAAATAGAATAGTTGAATTTTTTACAAAGCAGATAATTTTTTTTACGAAAAAGAATAAATTTCTATCAAAAATTAGAATCTTTTAAGTGAATTTTCAACAAAAATGATGAATCTTCAACTAAAAAAATTAATTTTCAGCCAATTACATGAATTTTCAACAAAAACGATAGATTTTATATAAAAAAAATAGGTAAATTTTTGGCCAGTAAAATACATTTTTAAACATAAAGGAAGCAAATTTTCAAGAAAATATATTTTGATTTTAACCAAAAAGATGAAGTTTCAAATAATGAGAGTACTCTTCTATAAAAAAGACGGATTTTTAACAAATACTTAAATTTTCTCCTAAAATAGATAAATTTTTAACTAAAAATAAAAGAGTTAATTTTCTAGTAAAAAATAATTTTCGAAACGAAATAGCATAATTTTCTACCAAGAAGATTAATTTTCTATCGAAAAAGATAAATTTTCGACAAATATTTGAAGAGTTACATTTTCAGTCGAAATTTAAAAAAAAAATGTAATTCTAAATAAGAAAAAAAAACTATTTTTCCACCCTAAATATCGTTTTTTAACCAATAAGGTGAACTTTCTACCAAAAGAGATGAATTTTTAATAAGGTACATTAATTTGAAACTAAATTTTTGTATTTTTAAAGGAATTTTCAAGCAAAAAGATAAACTATTCACAAAGAAGGCTAAATATTCT
Organism: Druon quercuslanigerum; assembly: GCA_010014905.2. NCBI lineage: Eukaryota > Metazoa > Arthropoda > Insecta > Hymenoptera > Cynipidae > Druon > Druon quercuslanigerum. The sequence continues at coordinate 8,181 of JAAAKG020210218.1, read as the reverse complement.
TCCAGTAAATTCAAACTTTCAATGAAATACAGGAATTTTCAACCAAGTATTTGATTTTTCACCTTAAAACATAATTTTTAATTAAATAATTAAATCTGAAACAAAGCAAGGTTTTTAAACTAAAATGATGAATCATCAAGCAAATAAATAAATTTCTAACAGTAAAAAAGTAGTTCAACTTCCGAGTAATTTAATTTGCAACCAAAAATATGATAGTTCAAGCGAAAAGGATTTTAATTTTATAACAAAAATAGTTTGATTCAACCAAAAAAGATGAATATTCAACAAAATAGTTTGATTTCCTAACCAAAACAGGACAATTCTAATTATATCCAAAAAGATACAATTTCCACCAAAAATAGAATGTTTAAATTTTCTGTTCAACATCAAATTCTTAACAAACAAACAAAAAACGGAATATTAGCAAAATAGTCAATTTTTCTTCTGGACTGGTGCAATTTTTAGTTTAAAAATTTTATTTTTAACAAAGTAGTTACATTTTTAAGCAAATATGAATTTTAAATTAAAATAATAAATCTTCAACAAATAAAAAATCATCGAAAAAATCTCACAGAGGAAAAAATTTCAAAAAGTATTCCTTATAATAGAAAATAATAAAAATTCAATAATAAATTATGATTTAACAAGAGTAAACTTTGATAATCTGAAAAATCTTCGACTTAAGATAAAGTAGAAATCACGTTTTTAAATTGAAGAATATTATTAAAATAATGAAAACTTGAATTTGTCTACTTTCCCGGCTTCCCCGTCAAGTACTATTTGGCGGAAAATTTTATTCAAAATTTCGAAAGTACTTTCATCATAATCAAAATTAAATACAAATGGAGAAATTTGTTCTAATTCGCTTTAATCGCTATTACTCCTACTTAATCCAGAGTCGATTTATAATCAACGCAATTATAACCACATTAATTATCAATATTTTATCAACATCAATTACTGAAATTGACCCGAAAGATCGGGTTAACTCGTTATCGTCCCCATTCTGCGCATTACAGTTTCTATCACAATAGTCAAGAAAGTTGATGATAATCAAATTAATATCTCATTACTTGTAATCTAAAAGTATGCCAGTAAACAATAGAATGATAAATGACGTTCGGGAGTTATTATCGGCCTGCCAATCACGAGTAAATTCCATGCAAGAGGATCTATTATTATTATTATTGATTTTTGTTTTTTAGAGTAAGGAAAACGAGTTAAGTCAGAGTCAGAAGATCCATAGAAGCAAAACAAAGTCACAAAGCTAATAACCCCTTGTCCACATTCACAAATTTAACATCCACTGCACATTGAGAATTAGCGATTAGCAATTATAAAATTCTCGGGGACTTTGTTCAAAGAGCGAAAAAGTATTTTCCCTACTACGAGAAATATTGTTGCATAATAGTTTTTTTTTGATGGAATGACGAATGTTGATTTACATAGTCTAAACCAAAATTGTCAGCTGTGAAAATAAGTCAGAGCACCAGACTGGCAATCTTTAGACGTATCTGGGTTCGAATCTCAGCGGAGCTAGAAAGTTTTTTTTTTTTCACAGCTAAAATTTATAACCATTTTCGTTTAAATAGTGTTGATTAAAAACTGTAATTTCACCGGAAAAAATATTCCAGGGTATCCGTTTTAATAAAAGAAAAATTCTTGGTCATTTTCTGGTTCGCAAACATTTTTCAGGGTCAATGTAATTTAGAAAATCAAACTCTTTTTAGAACTTTTTAAATTCAAAAATGTTGTAGTCAAATCTTCAATAATTTACACATATAAAATAGAATATACTAACACTTTTCAACTGAACAATTTGAAATTAAATGCAGTTAAATTGCCAAATAAATTTTTTTATATAAATGGAATAACTTCCTAAATATATTTCAAAATCTTGAAACATTTACTTGCTGTTTGAAATTTTTTTTATTTTAAATTATTTTATTTTTATTTTTTTAGATCTTCTAAACATTTTTCAAAATCTTTTTAAATATTTTCTCAACATTAATTTATCAGAATAAAAAATCCTTTTAAATTTGTCTAAAAAATTTTTTTATTCTTCTAAAGCCTTTCAAAATTCATGAAAGGCTTCTCCATTTTTTGCTTGAAATCTGCCAAAATCTATATTTGATTTTACATTAGGCCGTGCACTATTTGCACAAAAATTTCGGTACCAATAGCCAATTTTTTTCGGTCATTTTAAATTTCTAATTAATTTAAAAATTTTTTTAAACTTCTAAAAATCTCTTCAACTAACTCAAATTTTTCAAAGAATAATAAGTGTTCAATTGTTATTTATACCTAAAAATTCTACAATTTGACATACAAATTAAATTTTTTTAAATAGAACATTATTAAAATCGTAACGTTCAATGTTTAGTTTTTTTTCGTTTAGTTTTGAATATTTAATTTATAATTACTGATTTTAAATAAAAAGTCAGGCATTTATAAATATTAAGTAATTGCTCTTTTTCTTAATTTAAAAAATTGAAATTGAGTATTTAAAATTTTTAATACTTTTAAATAGAACAATATTAAAATTGTAACATTCAAAGTTTAGTTTTTTTGTTTCGTTTTGAATATTTAATTTATAATTACTGATGTTAAATGAAAAGTCAGGCATTTATAAAAATTAAGTAATTGCTCTTTTTCTTAATTAAAAAAATTTTAGTTGAGTGTTTTAAAAATTGAATATTTTAGATTGAATTAATATTCGAAATTTAATAAAAGCCTTTGATTACAAATACTTAATTTTGAAGTTAGTCTAAAATTGAAAATAGTTATAACAGAGTTTTAATCCGGCGTTCAAAATTGTGGACTTGTTTCGAATCTTCTTGGAAAATTTATTATTGTTTATTTTTTCATTCTGAAAGTACAATTCAAATTCAAAAATCATTATTTATTTTTTTCACAGTTTATCAACTAAAAAAGTTTTAAAAAAATAAAAAATCTTCGATTTTAAACGCTTCTAATTTTTAATTGTTTAAATCTTGAGGACTGCATTTTAAAACTCTTTAAATTAAAATATACGCTTAAAAATTTAAAATTTTAAATGAAAAATTATTATAGTTAAAGATTTTTGCATCACGCTTTTTAAATTGAATAATATCATAATTGAAAAAGAGCATAATTTAATTAATTAATTAAAAAACAGTTGAAATAAAAGTAGGATAGACTTTATTCAAAAAAATTTGTAAAATTCCCTGTAAAAAAATAATTTTACTGTCACTTTCCGGTTTTTCTAGGTCTTATAAAATTCCTGGTTTCCTGGTTTCCTGGTTTCCCGGTTCTACACTTCAATTCACAGAATCTGTTTTTATTTTTTTTTTTAAATACAAATTTTGTTTTTGAACTTCCGTACTTTTAGACCTAATTTAGATTCTGTTATTTACCAATTTGTTGGAACATTTTTAAAATGTTATAAATTAACAAAGTGACAACGATATGTTTAATAAAATAAAAATTCAATCATTAAAAAAAACCTACACTTATATTTTTGCCCAAGTTTTAATTATTATATTATTATTATTATTATTGTATTATTTATTATAAGTTTCAGGCCGATAATGTCATTCTTGCGGTCAGGAGAATTTTCTCTTTCTCATAAAATCAAATGATAGTATTTTTTCGGAAACAATAGAACATACGAAAAATTTTTTTAAAAAGCTCTTTTTTATATCTTGCATCGTTTACGAGAAAAATCGACACTTTTTTTTAATTTTCCTGGCTTAAAAACGATTTAGCCTGCATAAAGCTAACAGGATGCCCAACTTAAGAAACAACATAAAAAAATATTACAAAAAATAAAAAAGGTGAGCTTTTAAGAAAATCTTCTTTTTATATTTTTAAAATTGTTTAGTGTTTTATTTCATTTTAAAGCAGACAAAATTGCCTGGTTTGAAAATTTTTTCGAAATATTAAAATATCAAATTGAAAGATTTCCTAGTGTCACGCCTCTGAATATTATTAACCAAATTTTTAAATATTAGGTTTAAAATAATTTTGAAACAATGACTAATAATTTTAAATGAAAAGTTTTGAAATTTAAAAATTAATATATTTAAGGATTTTAAATTGAGAACGTCCTAAATCAAAGAATTTCAGTTTAGGTAAAATTTTTAAAAAAGAAAAATATAGAATTGATAGTCTAAAGAATTTATAATTACATAATCATTTTTAATGTTTTTTTATGCTTTAATTTGCAATGGAATATCTAAACATTATCCGTTTTTTAGTTAAAGATTTCCAAAAAGGAATCATTTCAAATTTAAAAATCTTTAATTGTAATTTTTAATGTTTCACATTTAAAATTATTTACTTTATATTTCCAACTTTTTTTTTTAATTAAATTTTTATGATCTTTAATTAGAAATAGTACAATTTTAATTACTATGAATTAGAAATGCTACAGTCAAATTCCTTTTCATCCATTCGAAATTTTCCCTTTTTCAAAATTTTATTCTATGTTTTTCTTGTAAACGCTTTCAGTTCAAACTGATTAATTATTGTTTCAATATTGGCTAAAACTATTAGTATTTGAAACCTTGTTTCTTGATTTATTTTAAAATTGTTTATTTTTTTTAATATTAGGAAATAAAAAAAAAGTTTGAAGTTATAGGACTTCATTTACTCATGATACTTATTTTAATATTTAGATATTACAGAGGACTTATAGAGATTCACAACAAATGATTCATAAATTAGTTTTATGAATGATTTATTGTCACTTTGACACATCGATTATCTTACAAGATTTTTTACCTGAGAAGTGACTTGAGTTCTGAGTGGCACTAATTTCTTCGTCTAAATAACACGTGTTTAAAAAAGATTTTTGATAATTATTTAGTATAGAAATATTAAAATTAATCAAATATTTATTGGAAAAATAACCTGGATGTCTACGGTCAATATTTTATTTTTCCCGGTCATTTAAGCCTTTTAATTATTTACAAAATGATAAACAAACAATAGTTTATTTTAATGTCTAATATTCGCTTTAATACTTCCTGACTTTTCTATAGGTATCTCAAGATTTTTCCAGGTATAATTTTTTATAGTAGGAAACAATTTCCTGAGTTGAATTTTCAACTAATAAATTTTTTTAATTTGCAACTTAATAGTCAAATTTTTCAGCAAAGTAATAAATTTTCAACAAAGCTCATAATTATGAAAAATTACAAAAAGAAGAAATTTCAAGATAGAAGATTATATTTCTACCAAAAAAGACGAATTTTAAAGCAAGAAAATTAATTTTCCACGAAAGAGATGAGTTTTCAACTAAAATGATCAAATATTCTACTAGGCTACGTAAATTTTCAGTTAAAAATTTAGTTTTAACTGTGCAGATTAATTTTCTACGAAAAAAGAGGATTTTTCGAAAAAATACATTTTTAACTAAAAATGTAAATTTTTAATCAAATATTGAAAGGGTAAATTTAAGTTAAAAAACTTATTTTTAAACTTGAAGATAAATTTTCTACCATAAAGGCACATTTTCGATAAAATAAATTTTTAGCTAAAAAAGAAAAATTTTCAACGAAAAATTAGTTTATTTTTAACAAAAGAGTATCACTTTAAACCAATTATCAATTCTCAACAAAAACTGTAATAGTTGATCCATATTTCTATAAAAAAATATTTTAATTTTAAATAAACGAAAAATAAAACGAATTTTTATCCAAATAATTGAATTTTTAATTAGAAAAAAGATAATTTTTTATATAAAAAAAGATACATTTTCAGCTAAACATAGTATAATTTAACTTTCAAACAACAATGGAATAATTAAATTTTCAGTAAAAAAAGAAATTAATTTTCAGCCAAAAAAAACAATGTTTTTTAAAATAATGAGTTTAATATTCAATTAAAAATGGAATAGTTAAATTTTCAGTACAAAATAATAATTTTCAGCAAAAAAAAGTGTTGTCAACAAAGTACTAATTTTTGAAGTTAACAGTTTAATTTTCAACAAAAAATGTAATAGTTACATTTTCAGTAAAAAAAAGAAATTAATTTTTAGAGAAAAAAAAGAATTTTCACCAAAACAGTTAATTTTTTAAGTAACTCGTGTGATTTTAAATCAAAAATGGAATATTTAAATTTTCAGTAAAAAAATTAATTGGTTTTCAAAGAAAGAAAAAAGAATTTTCAACACAAATAGTTAAATTTTCAGTAAAAAAATAAATTCATTTTCATAAAAAAACATTTTTTAAATAAAATAGTCATTTTTCCAGAAGAGAAATAAATTTTTGAATGAAATTATGAATCTTTTATTTTAGTAGCTTAATTTTCAAAAAGGCGATACAAATTTATTTTTAACTTTTACAATTAATTTTCTACCAAAAAGACGAATTTTAGAGAAAAAAATTTTTCAACCACAATTTAATTATTTTTTAACAAGAGTTACATTTTTAATCAACTAGTTAAATTTTTCATAGAAAAAATATGAATTCTCAACAAAAAATATAATACTTGATACATATTTCAATCAAAAGAGATTTTAATTTTAAATGAATAACAGTTGAATTTAAACAAAAAAACAACAACAAATTTTCAACAAAATAGTTCAAAAAGAAGAGTAATTTTCGACCATAAATACGAATTTTCATGTCAAGAAGATAAACTTTCAAAAAAAAAAAAATTATGTACATTTTTTAATTAGATTGATATAATTAATTTGAAGATTATTTCAAATATTTTTAAAATTTTAGATAAATATTTATTATTTGTTCATGTCTGAAAAATCAAACCAAAGCTCAAAAGTTAAGAAATAAACGCAATTTTTTAGCAATTATCTAAGAGAAGAGAGTTATAAACAGGATGAAGTACAAAACCAAAACAAGGATAGTTAAACTTTCAGGTTGAAATAAAAGTTAATTCAAAAAAAAAGTTTTTAATCAAATTGTTGAATTCTCAAGAGAAAATAAAAAAAAGATCAATTTTCAACATAATAGTTACAATTTTAGCCGAAGAGATGAATTTTTAACTAAAAATATTAATCTTCAAAAAGTTGAATTTTTATAAAAAAATTAAATTTCTACTACAAAAGATGAATTTTTAATTAAAAAAGATAAATTTATAAAAAATATTTGAGTTTTCTTGTAAACAAAATTTTAGTTGACTTTTCACGATCATAATATGAATTGTTAAACAAGGAATAATTTTCTAGGAAAAAAATTAATTTTTAATCCATAAATAGCAATTTTTAACCAAAACGGATGACTCTTTGACAAAATTGTGGAATTCCCCACCAAATAGTTTCATTTTGATCCAAACAAGATCAAATTTTTCTTAAAACAGATGAATTTCTATTTTTAACAAAATTTCAAATAAACACTTCAACTTTCATCCAAAAAATATTCCAGTTCATTTATCAACAGCCAAATATAAATTTTAAACAAAAAAGACAAATTTTCAACAAAATAGTTCAAAAAGAAGAGTAATTTTCGACCAAAAAATACGAATTTTCATGTCAAGAAGATAAACTTTCAAGAAAAAATTAAATAGTTAAATTTTCAGTTAAAGAAACATAATTTTTAACCAGAGATGAATTTTATACAACAGACGAGTATAGTATCTTTAACTAGAAATTTTTTATTAATTGTGAAAATATTGATTCACGGAAGCAATTAGTAACAATTTTGTTTTTTTTCTTTTAAAGCCAAATGATTTGCTTTCTTTTCTCATAACGTTCAGCGATTTTAATTGTTAACAGTTCTACTGGATATCGGTTTTTTACAAGAAAATTTTTTACCAAAACAAGACTTTCCTTATGGTATCTGACTTCAGCCAATTCGATTGCTTTCTCGACTAATCCATATATGGCCCTGATTTCATGATAGATAGGATGATATGAATCATAGTTCAACAAACGACCTGACCGAATGGATTTGCGGAACAAGTTTACAATTTTGTTATTTTTTTATTATAAGACTTGAATCAAGAAAATTAATTTTTCCGTCTTCATGGCCGAAGAGAATACAGCACGTGATAAGTTTAAAAAAAAAATCTAAATTTTCTAAAATTTTGTACCTCGAATTCAACTTTTAGCATGATCTTGGGAAATTGTTGCAAAAATCTGAAAATTATACGGCATAGAGCCTGAAATTTTATCTTTAATTTAAGCCAATGAAACTTAAAAAATCTTCATCGGTTCCCGAGATACGATTAAAAATGTTC
>JAAAKG020210217.1:0-48046 GCA_010014905.2 Druon quercuslanigerum | reverse complement strand
GAAGGCGTCCTTTACTTCTCTGAGACCACTATCAACTGGCGCGTAACATGCTATAATAAATAATCTTCTGATTCCTAAACTCTTCTCGGGGACGGGAAGGCACCCCTGTGACTGGTCAAAGAAATATTGTAAGACCCCCTACCCCTTTTCCAACGACGCGTAGGGACGGGGAAGGCGCCCTTATAATTGGGCAAAAAAGTAATGTAAAGGTACACCCCTACCCCTCTTCCAACTCCTCGTGAGGCGGGAAGGCACCCTTGTTATCTTTTTTAATGCGATCTTTATGGTTTCACCATAAAAATCAAATTTCCGACAATTTATACGGATGGTATAAAGATGCTGTAAGCCCTTTTTCCGCTCGCCTTGATAAAAAAAGACTGATCGGTCACGTTTCGAACCCCCTTTTCCAACTCGCCCTTAAAAAAATACGTACCAACGACTTATCACAGAAGTAGCCATAAATCGATATATCTCCAATTTTCTCGAAAACTATCACTCGAAGAAAAAAATTCTTGCAACAAGAAACGTATGTTTTAATGCGATCTATAACATTTCTCTAATATATTCTTTGAAATTTTGCAATTTAGCTGAGATAAACGCAAAAACCCATGATTTTTATGGGTTTTTCATGATTTCACCATGAAAACCAGCGCTAATTTTCACTATCATATTTCTAATCAGCGCGTCAAATTACATAAGTATGCGGAGCCCGAAGAAGATCGGACATACACCCTTTTCGGGTGTATATAATGTAATTTGTTTAAAAATTACTTTTTCACAAATAATTTTTGAATCGTAATTAATTGTATGTATTCTACTTTATCTTTTTTTTTTAGTTATCAAAAAACAACTGCTTGAGCAAATAAGAATTGTTTAAAAAAATACAAAATTTTGTTAATATTTAGAAGAAATATATCAAAATTATGTAATTATTCAACAAATCGGAACATAGGATAACTAATTTGAAAATAAACTTTAAATCTCTGCCTCAATTTTTATAAATTTTGAAAATAGACAGTAAATAATTGTTTAAACAATTATATAATATTTTTAAAACAAATTTCTACTCCCAACTATCACAAAAAATTGCATTTCAATCAGAAAATACGATTATTTTTACATTTATGGGGAATAAGTAACCGTTTAAATAATTTAAAATTGTTTAGTAAGACACGGTAAATATTAAAATTGTCCATTAGTAATTATTTGTATAAAAAATACGACGAAAAATGCTAAAAAGTAACAACAATAAGTAAAAATGTAGTTTTTTATTTTAGGGTCATATCTGGGGCCCTAAGGAGGGGTAGGGTGGGTTAAAAATAAAATTTATTAATACGGAACATGAGTTCAATTTTTCGAAATTCAAAATTTCCCCATGTTATTTCAATGGGATTTGGAAATGCCCGGTGGCACGTATTAATATTCGAATTTCGAAAAAAATTACACATTTTCTTTCCCCGGAAATATAAACTTTGTTTTTGCATTTGAGGGGGGGGGGCTGTCCTCTAATGTGAAAAAATGTAGCAATGTTTGGACTTCCACAACATTTCTGCAACACTTCTGCAATACTAGCGTGAGGTAAAATTGAAAACAGAGAATTAATAGAATTCATGTAATTTATTGAATTCGTGGAATTCACTGAATGCGCTTAATTCAAATGATATATAACGTCCTGAAATTATGGGATTCATAAAAATTGCGAATTTCACGAAATTGATAGAAACTGTGGAATTGACGATATTCACGAAATTCATAGAATTCGCGGACTAATAAAAACATGGAATTCGCGGACTAATGGAATTCATGGAATTCATATGATGCTCGGAATTCATAGGATTCATGAAGTCCAATAATTCACGGAAGTCACAGAAGTCACGGAATTCGCAGAATTCTTCAAATTTAATGCATTTGCCAAATTTATTGAATTCACAGAATTCATGGATTTAACGAAACTCATGGAATTCATGGCATTCCTGGAGTTTGCGTAATTAAATAATTTTTTAGAATTCCCTGAATTCATGGAATTTGCGAAATTTATGAAATTAATGGAATTCGCGGAATTTACGGAATTCCCTAAAATCATAAAAATAACTGGATTGGAGGAATTCATAGAATTCACCAAATTTGGGGAATTTACGGAAATCATGGAATTTATGTAAGTCATGAAATTCATTGAATTCGCGGGATTAATGGAATTCATGGAATTCTGGGAATTCACGGAATTCTTGGAATTCACGGTATTCTTGGAATTCTTGGAATTCATGGAATTCTTGGAATTCACGGAATTTTCGGAATTCACGGTATTCTTGGAATTTAGGGAATTCTTGGAATTCACGGTATTCATAGAATTCACGGAATTCATTGAATTCATGGAAGTCACGAAATGCGCATTGAAATTAGGGAATTTACTGGATTTGCAGAGTTCAAGAAATTCATAGAAACTGTGCCATTCACGCAATTTGCGAAATTCGCGGTATTCATGGAATTCGCGAGACCGGTGGGATTCATGCAATTCGTATAAAAGCCTGAATTCATATGATTCATGAAGTCAAAAAATTCATGGAATTCGCAGAATTAATGGAATTTAATGAATTCACAAAATTTATGGAATTCGCGGAAATCATGGATTACACGAAATTTATGGATTTTGCGGAATTAATGGAATTTGCGTAATTAATTATTTTGCTAAATTCTCTGAATTCATGGAACTGAAGGAATTCGCGGAATTCATGGAATTCACGGAATGCGCTAAATTTAAGGAATTTGCGAAATGCGCCGAATTCAAGGAAATATCGGAATTCATATAACGTTTTGAATTCACGAAAGTCATGAAAATTTCTTGAATTATTGACATTCGCGGAATTCAAAGAAATTATGATATTCATGGAGGTCACGGGATGCGCATTGAAATTAGGGAATTAACTGGATTTGTAGAATTAAAGAAGTTCATAGAAACTGTGTAATTCACGCAATTTACGAAATTCACGGATTTCGCAGAATTCATGGAATTTTATTAATTCACAAAATTGATGGAATTCGCGAAATTAATAGATTTCACGAAATTCATAACAATTCATGGATTTTTCGGAATTCATGGAATTTGCGTGATTAATTGATTTCGCTAAATTTGCTGATTTCATGGAACTAAAGGAATTCGCGGAATTCATGGAATTCATGGAAATTTGCGGAAATTATACAATGTTTTGAATTCACGGAAGTCATAAAAATTTCTTGAATTCGGGAAATTCGCGGAATTTAAAGAAGTTATGAAATTCATGGAGGTCACGTAATTTAAGAAATTCACGGAAATTATGGATTTCACGAAATTCATATGATTCATGGATTTTGCGTAATTAATTAATTTCGCTGAATTCGCTGAATGCATGGAATTAAAGGAATTCAAAGAATTCCTGGAATTAAAGGAATGCACGAAATTCATGGAACTGAAGGAATTCAAGGAATTTATGGAATTCATGGAATTCAATCAATGCAAGGAATTTATGTAATTTTTTGATTTTCGTAATGTCCGTAAATGGTTTGGAAACAGTAACTTCCATAAATTTCGTAAATTCCTTAAACTCTTTATATTCCGTGAAATCCGCAAAATCCGCGAATTTAATAAATTGCGTGAATTTCGTGGATTGGCTGAATTCTGTGAATTCCTCGAATTTTTTAAATTCCTTAAATTCCGCGAAATTCGTGATCGTATCCAAAAATTCTTTGATATATATGAATTCATCAAATGCTCTTAATTCAATTTAAAGAATACCCTGCATCTGTCGAATTCTCTGAGTTACTGAAATTCTTCACATTTTTATAATTCTCTGAATTCTCAGAATTTTTGGAATTCCCAGAATTGTCTGGATTTGCAGAGTGATCTAAAATCCGAGAATTCTTTGAATTCTCAGAGTTTCATGAATCCGTAGAATATTTCTGAAGCCCCACAACTCTTTAAATCCCTATTATTTTCGGAATTCCAAAAATTATCTGAATTTCCAGAATTGTCAGAATTTCCAGAGTTATTTGAATTTCCGGAATGATCTGAATTATGAGAATTACCTGAATTTCTGGAATTCATTGAATCTTTAGAATTTCCTGAATCTCTTTAATTCCCTGAACTTCCAGCATTTTCTGCATTCTTAGAATTCTCTAACATCCCAAAACTATCTGCGTTTTTAGAACTACCTGCAGTCCAAACATTCTCTAAATTCCCCAAATGTTCTGAATCACCAGAAGATCCTGAATTCTTTAGCTTCTTCGAATTTTCAGAATTCTTTGAACACTATGAAACGTTTGAATTGGCCGAATCCCAATCAATCTTTGAATTTCCAGAGTTACCTAAATTCCAAGAATTTTCTGCATTCCCAGAATTTTTGCGTTCCCAGAATTCTCTGATTTACTTGAAATATCCTCTTTTTTAGAATTCTCTTAATTTACTGAATTGTCTGAATTCGCAGAATTCTATCAATTCGCAGAATTATAAAAATTCGCATAATTCTATGAATTCCTTGAATTCTCGGGATTTCCAGAATTATCTAGATTGTCAGAATTCTATAAAGCACAAAATTTCCTTAATTCACAGAATTGTCTAAATTGCCGGAATTCTGTAAATTCCTAGAATTTTATAAATTCGATAAATTTCGAGAATTCTATCAATTCGGAGAATCTTATGAGCAGAAGAATTCTATAAATTTTCAGTATTATGTAAATTGTCGGATTTATATCAATTCTCCCTTTACTTATTTTATTCGCTTAATAAATTTAGCAAATTCCGAAAGATGAAGGATTTGATGGAATGTAGATACATTAACGATTTTAAGAAATTCAGAAAAATCAATAATTATTGAAAATTTAAAGAAATCACGGATTGCAAAGAATTAACGAAATATCATGCTCTTAAGAGAATTCGGAAAATTTAAGGGATTTCAGAGAATTTTGGGATTTTAAGGGAATTAAAGAATTCGGTGAAATTGAAAGAATTAAAAAGAATCTTATAGCGTTTAAAATTATTGAACACAATTCAAAAGAATTTAAAATAACACAATAATATCAAACAAATAATGACAATTATTATTAAAATTAAATAAATAAATCGCCGAGTATTCTTTACTAAACCTTTATGTTATTTGTCGTCTGTTTTTACTAAAACAAAGGGCCACAGTAGTAGTTCTAGGCGTAGACCCCAAATGTTTTTGAACATGTAGGTAACTTTTTCATTTTTTTGTCAACGATTAAGTGGAAAATATTGAGACTATTGACACTGAGTATTTAAAAAATAATACCTAAATACCCATATTGTGAGAGGAAAGGTGCATGTCACAAGATACCATAAACGTATGTCGAATTTAGTGCCCTGAACCAAAAGTGGATGTTCTGAAAAATTAGAAATATTTTGTTTCAACCACACTTAGTAGCCTAGAGATTTCTGCAACTTTCAATCAGTGCTCTTTTTGAAAACGACAATGAAATAGTCGATTCTTTATTCAAATAAATAATAATCCATACCAATGTATTTCTGGACAATGAAATAATCTTTTGGCCTTATTTCTGCCCTGCGAAGAATTTCTTTTAGATCGTGTGAAATGCTAATTCCGGATCCACAGCAGAGGTGACTTGGCTTCAGAATCCAGACGTTTCTTGTTCCATTGAGAGAGTACTGAGAATCGATTTCCTTCATTTCCTGCAGCACAGTGACTGCAGCTTCGTAGGATTTCTGCATCAACATTTAAAATATTAAAATTCATCATGTTCTGTATCTGAAAAATTTATAAAATGCAAAGTTGCAAGATAGAATTTAATTAATGCCTCAAGCCGATGGAAGAGGACTTCTGGATGAGGGTGTCGTACTTTTATTTCAACATAAAAAGAACGATAAAATAAGAGAAAATTATTGCCTTTTACTTAAAAAAAAAACTAGGTACTTTCTTCTCTTCGACGCGAAGGTACTAAAAGGGAGGATTATAGTTTTGTCGAATAGTGATAGGGTCTAGATAACAATGTCTGCATTCTTCACTGACTCCTACCTCACCGCGTACTGGATTTTCAGCACGCAGCGACGACCTACTTTCCACCTCCCCGCATACTGGAACTCTTTAACGTGCAGCCACCACTTCCTTCCCACCTCGCTGCATACTGCAACTCTAAAAATTAGCAACCACCCACCTTCTATCTCTCCAGGGCGTCGCGATTACCTAATTCCCACCTTCCGCGTACCTCCAGCGCCCATTGAGCTCCCACTCCCAAGCTTACGGCTTACTGGAACTTATTTGCTGAGAGCGCGCAGCAACCACACACTTTCTACCTTAATGCGTATTGGTAACTCACAACGTGCCGTTACCTCAAACTTTCCATATCCCCGCATCCTGACACTCTTTAAAACGCAGTACCCACTTACCTTCTATCTCTCCAGGGCGTCGCGATTACCTAATTCCCACCTCCCGCGTACCTCCAGCGCCCATTGAGCTCCCATTTATCACATCGCCGAGTACTGGAACTCTTTAATGCGCAGCCACAACTTACTTCCCACCTCGCCGCTAACTGGATCTCTAACTCTTAGCAACCACCCACCTTCTATATCTCCAGGGCGTCGCGAAAACCCAATTACCACCTTTCGCGAACTGGAACTCCAGCGACCATTAAGCACCCACTTCCCACCTCAACGCTTACTGGAACTTATTAACTGAGAGCGCGCAGCAAAAACACACTTTCCACCTTAACGCGTATTGGTAAATCACAACGTGTCGTTACCTCAAGCTTTCCATATCCCCGCGTACTAGAACTCTTTAGAATGCAGCAAACATCAACCTTCCACCTGTCGAGGTCGTCTGGATTACCCAAATCCCACCTCTCGCGTACTGGATCTCCAGCGCCCATTGAGCAACCAGTTCCCACCTCCTCGCGTACTGGAACTCTCTGCACGCAGCCAGCACTCACTCCTCACCTCGACACGTGCTGGAACTCTAACTTGAAGCGCGCAAAAACCACGCACTCTCCACCTTAGCGCATATTGGTAACCTACAGCGCGCTGCGACCTTAAACTTCCCACCTCCTTGCGTACTAGAACTCTCAGTACGCAGACCCCCACCCGCTCCCCACCTTGCTGCGTAGTAGAACTTCGGCGCGAATCAACCATCTACTTCACACTTCCCGGCGTACTGGACTCAAAGCGCGCAGCCACCAACCACCTTGTATTTCACATCTTACTCGAATTCTACAAGAAGCAGGACATGCTTTCTCAATCGCAAAAATATTAATTTCCGCTGATTTCCATTTTTCCAAATTACTTAGTGACCTAATTTTCATTATTCTGAACTATCATTTGGCCTTATCCTATTTACTATTTAAAAAAGTTTAAAGTCTGATTTTCCAATCGATGTCATTTTTGTCTGAATTCTTATTTCCCATCATTTTTCTTTATTTAAATACTCACATAACCCAAAATATATTTTCGATAAATTCTATCTTTTATAATAGGGATTTCTCTGATGACCCTGGTGACCCAAATTTAATATTACCTCAACAACATCTGGCAGAAAATAACGGCACCAAGCTCAAATTTGAATAATTTAGAATTCTTAATTTGAATTTTACGCCGTTTTTTTATGGCGAATGTTGTTATGGTATAATGAAATTTCAGTCTCATGGGACTTCAGTGAGATGAGGATTATAAAAATGTCATTTCGCCTAAATCGATTTAAGTTTATGTGGCTATTCAGAAGAAGAAAAGTGATGATAAATGGTGATTCGAAAAATAAAAATCAGGAATTAGAATTCAGATTTGATCTGAGAATAAACTCGACTTTCCTGTGACGGATCATAAAATCTTGGAATGACGTTGAATTTAATTTTGCAGCTCAGTTATTGAATTTTAAAGCAGAACTGCTAGTAACAAAAAAATATTTTAAAAAAATCTCTACCGGGCAGTACAATCAATAATTCAGGGGCCGTTTTGACATTTTATTCATTTTAAAATAAATTGTCTAGTATTGTGAGGGTTCAGAAAAATAAAAGAAATGCAATTTTTTATATTATATAAAAGAACAAAAATAAAATACTTTTAATTTCCGATATTCTATGGAAATAGTACTGTACAAATAAACAAAACTTACTTAAACAATAAAAAAATTTTCTACCTATTTTTAATTAAAATTAAAATTAATTATTTATTTACTCTTTTTGCAGAAAATTAATCTTATTCTTTTAAAGTTCGTCTTCCTGTTAAAAAATGTAACCACTTTATTTTATTTTTTTTTTTGAAAATGCATCTTTGAGATTAGAAATTCCATCTATTGGGTTAAGAATTCCATTGATTTGGTAAAAATTTATTAATTCTGTTGAAAATTTCACTTTTTTCTTCTGAACACATCTTTTTTGTTGAACATTTAACCGTTTTGTTGAAAATTTGTCTATGTAAATAGAAAAATCTGTTATTGTTTATTGGAAAATAACTTCGAATATGAAATAGAAATTGCGAATAACTAATTATTTTTTAACGTTTTCGAACATTTTAATGTAAGCGAAACTTTTTTAATTTTACTATTTTTAGAAAAAAATTTTAAATTCTTTTTTTTTAAATTCAAAGTTTAAATATTCTATGCTCGGTTAAACATTTATCTTCTTCAGTTATCAATTGAACTATTTGGTTAAAAAGTGAACTATTAGGTTGAAAATTTCATGAAAAATTAAAATATTTTGTTAACAGTTCATATATTTTGTTAGAAGTTATTCTTTTCAGGTAGAAAATTATTATTTTTTTTTGATCAAAATTCATCTACTCGCTTAAAAATTTAAATATAACATCAAAAATTTATTGATATTTAAATAAAACTTTATTTCCTAAAAATTAGTCTTTTTTGTGGAGAATTCATCTTCAGGTTTAAATTAAACTATTTGGTTAAAAATGTATTTTATTGATTGAAGATGTTCCATTTTAGTTGAAAATTCATTTCTTTGGTTGAAAATTTAAGAAATTTTGTTAAAAATTCGTTTTTGTTTTGTTTTAGTTTAACAGTTTTTTTTATTGAAAATCAAAATATTTTTGGGGTCGAAATATCAACTACTACAATTTTTGTTTTTGCTAAACATTGCTTTTTACTTGTTTGGAAATTAATTTTTTTAACTGAAAATGTAATAAGAACATTTCACATTAATAAATCTTAAATTTTTGTGAGTTTTGTTCAGATTAATTAATTAATTTAAAAATAATGATTTTAATTTCAACTTCATCTTTTCCGTTTAAAATGAAACTATTTGGTAGAAAAATTGTTCTTTTTGTTGAGCACCATTTTTTTAAACTAACCACCCTGTACTCATAAGTTTAAAAACATTCATTTTTATTTCCAAATATATATCTTTATCTGAAAATTCATTTGTATATACATAAACAATTTTTTTGTCCAAAAATAATTTTCTTAGCTAAAAATTCATAATTTTGGTTGAAAAATTAAGTGCTTGATTTGAAGTACATAAATACTTTAAGAAAAATTATTTTTTCTTTTTTGTTTGAAGATTAATAATTTCAGTTAAAAACTGATATTTTTTAATAAAAAATTTAACTATTTCATAGAATTATTCATAGAATTTTTCCATAGAATAGTTTATTTAAAGCTTTTTTTAAATAATAAAATAAGTGTTCTTGGCTTGAAAATTAAATAATTTTTTAGAAAATTAAACTATTCGGGTGAAAATTAATTTGTTTCTTCAAAATTTATATTTCTCATTAAAAATGCAACTATTTAAAAAAAATGAAACTATTTTCATGCTAATTTAAGCACGTGGTAAAAAATTAACTTTTTTATTGGACAAGGCTATTTTTATTTTAAAATGCAACTATTTTGTTGAAAATTAATTTTTAAAACTAGAAATCTTGGTAGAAAAGTCATATTTCTTCGTGAAAATGATATTTTCTTTAATAAATTCAACCCTTTTTGTTTAAATTGTATTTTTTTTGTTTAAAAATCACTTAGTTTAAAACCTATATTTTTCATTTGAAATACCAACCATTTAAAAAAAATGTTGATGCGTTTAAATTAAACTTTTTTTCAAGATATAGCTGTCCTTATTTTTCAGGCTGCAGATTTTATCTCTTTGGTTGAGAAATTAACTCCATTTCTAAACAATTAGCCTTTCTGGTTAAAAAATCATTTTTCAGCTTGAACTTTGAACTTTTTTTTTGAAAATTCTTTTTTATTTTCAATTTATCATCTTAGTTTCAAATTAATCTGTTTTTTTTTAAATACTATCTATTTTGTGAAAAATTTGTTTCTTTAGTTAAGAATGATTTTTTTTAATCAATTAAACTAATCTAATCAACTTTTTAACTATTCCATTTTTGGTGAAAAATTAATAATTTTATTTAAAAACTGATCTTTTCTAGTTAAATATTGACATTTTATGGAAAATTCATCTTTTTTGGTTCCAAATTAATTTTTTTATAACAAATTATATATTCGGGTAGAAAATTAAACAATTCATTTAAAAATAAATTTTTTTCTTCAAACTTCATGTTTTAGTTGAAAATTTAACAGTTTTGTTGAAAATTAAATGAATTTTCTAAAAAATGATTCACGGTACAAAAACTTAATCGCGTTGTGAAAAATGAACCATTTTGTTAAAAAATGATATTTTTGAGTTGAAATAACAACTTTTTTTGCATAAAATTGGTTCTTTTGGATTAAAAAATTCTACGATATTGTCGAAAATAGTTGTATTTTTCTGAAAATTCGTCTTTTTAGGTAGGAAATTAATTTTGTTTACTGAAATTTTTTATTTATGCTTGAAAATTCAACTATTTGTTCAAAAATGTATCCTTTTTTATTGTTCAAATTAGTTTCAAATTCAAACTATTTCAAATTCCGTCTTCTTTTTAAAATAATTTTTCAAACTAAAAATTTGACATTTGCATCTTTAATTAGAAAATTATATTTTTCAAATTGGGAATCCATCTTCTTGGTTCAGGATTAAACTATTTTGTTATAAATTCTTCTTCTTTGGCTCTTTATTTTTCTAGTTTTTAAAAAACAATTTTTAAAACAAAAAAATTCGCGAATCCATTTTTGGTTCAAAAACCTTTTTCAGTTAAAAATTTAAATATTTGATTGAAGATTCATATTTATTGATTGAAAATGCATTTATTTGGTTGAGTATTTATTTCTTTTGTTAAAAATAATTTTCTCGCTTAATTTTTCGATATTTTTGGTTAACTTTACAAACAAATTATATAAACAAATGCCTATTGTTGACATTCAAGAGCAGAAAGAAATCGTTTTTTCTCTAAATTTTCCTGAAATTATATCGTCAGTGATGTTTACTGATGGAAAATAACAATTCAATATTTTTTATTAATCTTATAAACAAATATATTTAACAAAGGCTCAGTTTGAACATTGCAATGCAGAATGAAATCACTTTTTCTTTCAATATTCCTCAAATTATATCGTCAGTGATGTTTAGTGATAAAAAATTATCATCTGACATTTTTTATTAATTTTATAAACAATTACCCGGTGTGAATATTTAAAGGCAGAAAGATATCGTTTTCCTCCTAATTTTTTTCAAATTATTTCGCCAGTGATCTCACTTTTTCAGTTAAAAATGCATTAAAAATTTAAAAATTTAGTTTAATTTTTGGTTCTAAATGCACATGCTTGGTTCAAAAAATGTATTTTTTATAGAAAATCTACCTTTGGCTGAAAGTTTATCGCTTTATTTGAAAATCAAAAAAATGTTGTTAAAAATCCCTTTTTTAATGAAAACGAATTTTTTGATTGAATATTTAGCTATTTTATTTTCGATATGAAACTGATCTGTTTCATCTGAAAATACACTTTTTTCGAAAGCTTCCTTTTGTGGTCGAAAATTGAATTAGTATGGCAGACAATTCATATTTTTCATTCGTGTGTTAAATTTTTTTTGAAAAATTCGTCTTTATGGCTTTCAAACTTAACATTTGGGGTGACAGTTTTTTCTTTATCGATTGACAAAATCATTCTTGGTTAAAATTTAACTCTTTTTTCCAAAATTATAATTTTTTGTTTTAATTCAACAGTTTGCTCATTGTTAATCAAAACATTTGTTAGTCAAAATATCAAATATTACAGATTTCGTTAAAAAGTTATTTTTTTATGAAAGATTAATTAGTTTATTTAAAGATTTCCTTTTGCTTGGTTAGATATAAATTAATTAAACTAAAAATGTGATAAGAAAACTTTCATTTATAAATCTTATATTTTTTCAGCTTCATTAAGATTAATTGATTAATTTAAGATAAATAATTTTCCTTTCAACTCTTTAGTTAAAAATTAAAATATTCGGGAAAAATTTAAAAAACGATTGAAAAAAACCTTCTTTCTTAAAAATTTATATTTTTTATTGAAAGCTTAACTATTTTGTTAAAAATTCAATTATTTTATACAATAAAATTTTTGTTTCACGTAATAAAACTTTAACGACCAAGCATTCATCACGTTCAAAAATTCCTAAAAAATTCAGGAAGAATAAATGGACGTTTTTTGATCGATTTCTGAAAAAATTGTTTCTAATTTCATATATTTCTCGCTTTCTATTGAGTTGAACATTTTTGCTATATTTTGTTTATAAAATTATTAAAAATATCAGTCTATCTATAAATGTCCACACTGAGTATTTGTTTAATAATTTGTTTAAAAAATTAATAAAAATATCAAATGACCAATTTTGACGATCAAGTTTTATTTTTTCGTTCACGGAATAGCATATTATGTAACTAGGGGGGGGGGGGGGTGAATATGGACTATAAATTTTCGGTTATCAATGGTAATTTTACAGGTAAATATGGTAAATTACCGTAAACGACCTACGATTCAATTTAAAATTTTATTAGAAATTTCATAAATTTCTATAAGTTTACGAAATTTTTGGTAATATATGCTAATATTACGGGTAATTTATGATAAATTGACCAAAATTAAATTTAAAAAAGTGTTTCAATTGCCGCAAAATTAGGAAAATTTTCGGTTATTCATAGTAATTTTACAGTTAAATATGCCAAATTACCATAAACCTCTCAAAATTCAATTTGAAACATTTTTTATAGATATTCGGACATTTATAATTTTTTTGATAATGATGGTAAAATTGTATATAATGTATGCCAACTCACCATTGATTTCCAGAAATTTAATTTAAGAAAGTCTATGAATTTCCGGAAATTTATAAAAATTTTCGGTTATCTATGGTAGTATTACGGGTAATTTATGATAAATTGCCTGAATTTCAATTTTGATAATGTTTAAATTGCCGGAAATTTAGGAAAATTTTCGGCCATTCATAGTAATTTTACAGATAAATATGGTAAATTACCATAAACCTCCCAAAATTCAATTTCAAACATTTTTTACAGATTTTCGAAAATTCATAATTTTTTTGATAATTATGGTAATATTGTATGTAATTTATGCTAACTGACCATTAATTTCCCAAAATTTAAATTAAGAAAGTCTATAAATTTCCGGAAATTTATAAAAAAATTCGGTTATCTATGGTAATTTTACAGGTAAATATGGTAAATTACCATGCACTATCAGCAATTCAATTTAAAACTTTTTCATAAATTTCCGGACATTTTTGGTAATTTATGGTAATTATACGGGTAATTTATGATAACTTGTAGAAAATTCCATTTTTAAAAATGTTTAAACTTCCGGAAGTTTATACATTTTTTGGCAATTATGGTAATGTTACAGGTAAACAAATGTATGAAATTTTTGGTAATTTATGGTAATATTACGGATAATTTATGATTAATGGCCCAATATTCAATTTGAAAGTGTTTAATTTCCGGAAATGTAGGGAAATTTTTGGTCTATCATAGTAATTTTACAGGTAAATATTATAAACTACCATAAACTTCCCAAAATTCAATTTTTACCATTTTCCTAAATTTCGGGAAATTTATACATTCTTCGGTAATTATGGTAAGATTGTAGTTCATCAATGGAAACTTACCATTAACTGCCCAAAATTCAATTTAAAAATGTATAAATTTCCAGACATTTATGCCAGTTGTCGGTCATTTATGGTAATATTACAGGTAAATAAGGTAACTTATTTCAAATTACCCAAAGTTCGATTTTGAATAATTTTGTGAATTTCCGCAAATTTATGACATTTTTCGTGATTTATGGCAATATTGTAGGTAATTTATAGTAACTTAAGACAAATTACCCAAAATTCAAGCCAAAATTTTTTCCAGTTTTTACGGTGAGTTGGCTAATCATCGCAAAATGCGAGAGCAAAGTAGATTATTTATTTTGATAATTTGTTTGTAACGATTAGGTTAACAATTTCATAATTTTATTTTTGCTTTTGAATACCCCTGTGCATAGTCTGTGAATGGTGATCATAGAAAAAACGTTGGTGACTTATCATAAATTGCCCAAAGTTCAATTTAAAAAAGTCTATCAATTTCCGGAAATTTATGAAATTTGTCGGTTATCTATGGTAATTTCACTGGTAAACATTATAAATTGCCGTAAACTACCCGTAATTTAATTTAAAACATTTCCAGAAATTTCTGTTAATTTTGGGTAATTTATGGTAATATTAAGGGAAAATTATGATAAAACGCCTAAAATTCAATTTGAAAAGGTTTTTAAATTTCCGGAAATTCAGGGAAATTTGCCGTCATTCATAGTAATTTTACATGTAAATTTGGTAAAGTACCATAAACCTCCCAAAATTCAATTTCCTGAAATTTATGGCAGTTTTACGGTCATTTATGGTAATCTTACAGATAAATATGGTATCGTTTATATACCATTTATGTACCATTTATGTACCATATATAAACATTTTTGTAAATTTTCAGGAATTTATGACATTTTTGGTACTTTATGGTATTATTGAACGTAATTTATAGTACCTTAAGATAAATTACTCAAAATTCTATTTTAAAATTTCTCTAAATTTCCGGCAATTTTCAGAAATTTCCGGAAAGTTTCGATAATTGACGTTAACTTGATCTATTTTGTATGGTAACTTTACATAAATTACCTCAAAATTCTATTATTCTGAACCAAAATTTTCTTTCAGTTTTCACGGTGATTTGGCTAGTTATTGCAAAATGCGATCGTAGTGCAGACTATTTGTTATTTTAATTTGTTTATAATGATTAACTTAACAATTTTATAATTTTATTTTTGCTTTTGAAAACCCACATTCATAGTCTGTCAATGGTGATCATAGAAAAAAATTGTTAGTAACTTATTTTAAATTGCCCAAAACTCGATTTAAAGACGTCTATAAATTTCCGAAAATTTATGAAATTTTTAGGTTATATATGGTAATTTCGTAGGAAAATATGGTAAATTACCGTAAACTACCCACAATTCAAATTTTAACATTTTCAGAAATTTCCAGAAATTTATGAAATTTTTGGTAATTTATGGTAATATTACGGTTAATTTGTAATTAGTGGCCCAAAATTCAATTTATAAGTGTTTGATTTCCGGAAATGTAGGGAAATTTTTTGTCTATCATAGAAATTTTACAGGTAAATAATATAAACTACCATAAACCACCCAAAATTCAATTTTAAACATTTTTATTAAATTTCCAGCAATTAATACATTTTTCGGTAATTATGGTAAGATTGCAGTTCATTAATGGCAACGTGCCAATAATTGTTAAAAATTCTATTTAAAAATGTATAAATTTCCGGCAATTAGTGGCTGTTTTCGGTCATTTATGGTAATCTTACAGGTAAATATGGTAACTTATTACAAATTACCCAAAATTCGATTTTGAACATTTTCGTAAATTTCCGGGAATTTATGACATTTTTGGTCACTTATGGTAATATTGCAGGTAATTTATAATAACTTAAGATAAATTATGCAAAATATAATTTAAAAAGTTCTATACATTTCCGCCAATTTTCAGAAATTTCCGAAAACTTTCCATCATCAACTTTCCATAAATTACCGCAAAATTCTATTATCCGCAACCAAAATTTTCTTCCAGTTTTCACGGTGAGTTGGCTAATTATCGCAAAATGCGAGCGTAGTATAGACTGTTTGTTTTGATAATTTGTTTATAACGATTAAATTAACAATGTCATAATATTATTTTTGCTTTTAAATACTGATAATACTAATAATATTAATAACACTAATAATACTAATAATACTAATAATAGTCTGGCAATGCTGATCATAAAAAAAATGTTGGTGACTTATCATAAATTGCCCAAAATTCAATTTTAAAAAGTCTCTAAATTTCCGGAAATTTATGAAAATTTTCGGTTATTCGTGGTAATTTTACAAGTAAATATGGTAAATTACCTTAAACTATCCACAATTCAATTTTAAAGATTTTCATACATTTCCAGAAATGTTTGAAATTGTTTGTAATTTATGGTAATATTAATGGTAATTTATGATAAAATTCCAAAAATTCCATTTGAAAA
This sequence comes from Druon quercuslanigerum, assembly GCA_010014905.2. Classification (NCBI taxonomy): domain Eukaryota; kingdom Metazoa; phylum Arthropoda; class Insecta; order Hymenoptera; family Cynipidae; genus Druon; species Druon quercuslanigerum. The sequence continues at coordinate 31,602 of JAAAKG020210217.1, read as the reverse complement.
GGTTTTTAAATTTCTGGCAATTTTCAGTCATTCGTAGTAATTTTACTGGTAAATTTTGTTAAAGTGTCATAAACCTCCCAAAATTCAATTTTAAACATTTTTTACATTTCCAGAAATCTATACGTTTTTCGTTAATTATAGAAAGATTGCAGTTTATGAATGGCAACTTACCATTAATTGCCCTAAATTCAATTTTAAAATGTTTTTGTAAATTTCCGGGAATTTATGACATTTGTGGTCATTTATGGTAATATTTCAGGTAATTTATGGTACCTTGAGATAAATTAACAGCTACAAGTTATTTCGAATCTCTTATTTTGATTTCATCCTACTGTGGAGAAGGTGGGGGTAGGGTGAGGGAGGAAAAAAGCCAAAGAAATAATGAAGAATAATCCTGAGCAAGATGCGTACCTGAAGTTTAGATGGAGCACTTCTGCTCTCGGGAATCTCATTCTCTTTATGAAGTACTCTGTTGTAATCGTCACAGAAGCGGTTCCATTCCTCTTCAGAGACTTCTGGATCTGGGTGATCGATACTCTCGTGTTTCGCGTCAGCTATGTATTCTTCGCAACGTCTCAGAGCAAACTCCACTTGACCAATGTCCACTGGGAGTGTATCCCAATCCTTCTCAACAGCCCCATCGCGAAGGCTCTCCACGAGCCATTTCAGGAGTCCCACAGCGGCTGTTAGACGAAAATCTTTCACGAAGGCGGCCAGCTCTCTTGTCAGGTTGTAGCTGCGTGGAAAGTTGACATCTGCTACGTCCAGCTCATAGAGCCAGTGGGATTCTTGCAATACGTTTGCCATTCCAAGCTAGAAGGAAATGATTTAATTTTTTTTATTTCTACGTGGAAAGAATTTAGGTAAAACCATCGCTCTAGTTGTGAGAGAGTCGCTGCACTTCGGTTTGGTGAGGGGCCTGCTCCAGATTCGGGGCACTAATTACCCCGAACTTACAGAGATGAGCCGCTTCGAAATGTAGGTGCTACATTTTCCTGAGCTGCACAAGCGCAAAAGTGTGCTGCAAGCGCCGCGTGTTCAAAACGGCTCGACTGTACTGATGGTTAAATGATTCGGTCTGTTTGGGGTAATGTTTCTCCCGAATCAGTGAAGCCATTCTACTGAACAGAAGTAGGCGAGCGGCTCTACCAAACTTCTCTCCGTGTACGCTTCGAATCCTTCATTCTCGACTCTCTTCAAATGAATAAGTGAGGTCTTGCTGATTTCCAGTGCATTCTTACTGGTTGAAACAGCTGCAAAAATGTTCAGAGCCTTCAAGTTTGGTCCGATTAAAAATTTTTTTTAAATTACAGTTTACTAAATTATGAACATCTTGTAGCTCCGAACTTATATCTCCTCTATTTGTTTATTATTAAATTCTTCACTCAAAGTATGGAAAAACTAAAAGGGCCCTAGAGGTAAGCATGCAAAAGTTGCCCCCAAATCATATTTTCGAGACTATTGATTCAGGCAAAAATTAAGGAATTCCTTTTGATGAAAAAAATTCCTGTTAACAATATCACAGCTAATTTAGAAAACAGTATCCGAGTTTTGAATTCCCACTCCATGGTTTCCCTAGATGTCGTTTCTATGTTAGACAACATACCTTTGGATTTGGCTCTTGATGTTGTTGAAGAAAAATTAAATGTTAATAGAAATCTTATAAAAATTTAAATAAATAAAATCCTAGTAACAATAGAAAAGGTTTCTGAAGATAAAGTTTTTGCATTCAATAATAAATATTATAAACTAGTTTTTGGTTGCCCTATGGCTTCTCCTCTGTCTCCGATCATTTACTCCGATCATTTTTGCTATCATTCCCTCTGAAAAAATTAATGAATTTGTGGAGGCATTTAACAAAATAGAGGACTCTTTAAAGTTCACAATAAAATTAAAAATAACATATCTATTAATTTTTTCAAAATTTCCATTAAAAAACAAATTAAGGTAGCATCATTATAGATTGGTTTAGGAAACAGCCATGGTCTGGCCATTATCTAAACTATAATTCACATCGTAAATGTAGTGAGATGATTGGTCTAATAAAAGGATTCATTGATAGGGTTATACAACTCAGTTATTTCGATTTCAGAAAAAATTTAAATTTAATTAAAGAATTTTAAAAATTGAATAATTACTCCTCATCGTTAATAAATAGCAGAATAAAAGAGCACATTATGAAACCAAAATACAGGCCAATCAAAACATGTATGGACTTATGATCATTTTTTTATTTTACTTTTGACAATATAACAATTTTCGGTAAAGAAAAGAACACATACAAAAGGAAAATCTTCGAATCAATTTTCATTAAAAAATATAAAAGAAATTGAAGAAATTTAAAAACTGAGATGTTAAATATTGATAACACATACCTAACATTTAAAATATTACCTAAAAATTTTTCTTTATGAATTCAAAAAAAAATTTATATGCGGTTTATTTGATATTGTAAGTAAACCTGCATGTAAACATTTTCCAATCGTCTAATTCATAATATTTCAGTATCATTTCGTACCTCGAGGTCGTCAGACCATGGTTTTTCCGCTGAACGATTTTTCTCAATAGAGTGCTTTTTAAATTATCATTTTTTTCAATTAAAAAAAGGAAATATTACCCCTCCACAACAAGAACTAAAAATCTAAAAAATTCCATATTTTCTAAATTATAAGTACGCCGTTTAAAACAATTTTCGATTATGTTTATGAATTTGACTTTTAAATATGAGTTTTACCTCTTTATAACATTATTTTTAGACAAAATTTCTATCGTCGTTCATATAAACTCGCTTTTATAATTTATTTTAGTTATTATTTTATTATTATTTATTTTAAATTTATTATATTATTTTATATTATTTAATTTACTTGAGTGAGTTACTGTTAGACTCATTAAAAATCGGAAAATTAATGGTACACTAGTGATGATTCAAAGTACTGTTTCAACCAGTGACAAATTCTCTAAATCAGTTTAAGAGAAGATGATAAAATATCAAAACCTCAATGCTAAAAGAAACTTTTTAGAAGTGAAAATATAAAACGAATAATTTCTTAAATTATTGAAATTCTTTTAATCCACTAGGATTCGAACCCAGGTCTACATATTGCTATTCCGGTGTTATGAGCCTCTTACTTAACTCAAATCCCATAATTCTCTTAATTTACTGGATAAATTAATTTTTCAATTTTTCAAAAAGTTATTGTGTGAACTTTTCTAAATAATATGCATTATTCTGAAGCTCTTGGTATGTAAGGCATTCTCCAACAAAGCGTTTGTAGTAGAAAAAGATTTCAAAAAAATTCAAAGGAATTCCTAGTTTTTAAATTTTATGAATCACTTGAATTCTCTAAATTCCATAAACTCGCTGACATTCTAAGATTCTATGGATTCATAAATCTCTCTGAAATACTATAATTCTCTAACTTTTTGATATTCTCTTAATTCTCAAAATTATTGGATATTTATAAATTCTTTGAATTCTTTCACATGTTTTTAATCCTTCGAGTACGTGGAACTTTCTGCTTTTCCTAAATTGAATGAATTCCTTCATTTTTCTGAATTCCTTCAAATCCCTTAATTTCTTAAATTCACTGAATTCCTTAATTCTCGAAATTCCTTGTATTCTTTGAATAACTTGAATTAAATTCTTAAATTCTCGGAAATTCCTGAAATTCTCTGAAATCCTGAACTCTTTGAATTTTGGAAATACCATTTGTTTTTAAAACTTTGCATTATTAAAATGTTATGAAATTTTTTAATTCTCTACAAAATTGTAATGCTGCGAATACCTTGAGCTTTCTGAATTCCTTAAACTTACTGAACCCCTGGATTTAACGATATTCTTTGAATTCTCTGAAGTCTTGAAATTCACTGTATCCATTTAATTCTAAGGATTCTCTAAATTCACGGAATTCCTTAAATTCCCAGAATTCCTTGAATTCGCAGAATTCTTCGAATTCTCGGAATTCTATGGAATCTCTAAATACAAGAAATTGTTTCAATACCTTATCTCATTCAAATTTCCCAATTCCTTGAATTTTCATAATTCTCTTAGCTTTTCAAACTCCTTGAATTCTCTAAATTATCTTAATGTTTATTTTCATCCTCCAGATTCTTTAAAATTCCCTGAATTCCTTGACCATTTTTTTTAAGAATTCCGATAATTGACGAAATTCCAAGAATTTAAAGTATCGAGGAAATCCCACTAATTCAAATAATTCATGGAATTTGACAAAAATTGACAAGTGTTTCAGAAAGCTGAAAGAATTCGAAAAAATGTGGCTAAAAAAAACATTTTGAATATTTCAGGGGATTGACATGAATTTAGATAAATCAGATAATTTAGATAATTCAGATAATGTAGAAAATTCAAGAAATTTGGATAATTCAAAGAGTTCACAAAAATTCAAAGGATTTAGAAAAATAAATACAGAGAATCCTAGGAATTCGGAAAAGTTAAAAAGTGCGAAGAACTTATAGACAAAAAAAATTCAACGATTTAAGGAATTCAGTTATTGGAAATAATTTCAAGATTTTAAGGAATACGGAAATTTCGAGGACCACAGAGAGTAAAAAGAGTTCTGAGAATTTAAGGAACACAGATAATATAAGGGGTTAAAAGTTGTAAAGACATTTAGAGAATGTATGAAATTTAGAAATTTGAAATATTTTAAAGGGTTTAAAGTATTTCAGAGAATTTGATAATTCGAAGAATACTAGGCATTCAGAGAATTGAATTGCTAAGAGAATTAAAAAGATAATTCTAGGTAACCGAAAGATTTGAGGCAAAGTGCGAATTTAAATAATTTAGAGAATTTAAATAATTCAGGAAACTTAGGAAATTCAAGTAATTCAGAGAATTCAAATAGTTCATGGAATTCAAGTAAATGATATGATTCAAGTATTTTTATTGAATTTGCGTTGTTCAGAGAATTTATGGAATTCAGACAATTTAAAGAAGCTAGAGACTACCAGGTATTTGGATAATAATTAAATGTATTCAGGGGATTAAAGGAATTCCGAGAATTCAAGGAATTCCAAGAATTCCAGAAATCTGAGAATTCAAGGGATTCAGTTAAATTAAAGAAATGAGTGAAATCAAGGGATTGATAAGATGAGTTTAACAAATGTAGATAGATCTAGATTAGGGAATTCTGGGAATTCCAGAAATTTAAGAAATTCTGAAAATTCAAGGGATTCAGTAAATTTAAAGCATTCAGTGAAATCAAGGAATTCAGTGAATTTAAGGAATTTAGAAATAATGAGGTATTCGGAGCTGTAAACCATTGTAGAGAATTTTAAGAATGCATAGAAATTTAATCATTTAAAGAATTTTGCAGAATAAGGAAATTGTAGTAATAGAGGTAATTTATAGAATTCAGATAGTCTTTTGATTACAGAGAATTTCAAGAGTCTTAGAGAACTAAAATAATTCAAGTTATTCATATAATTTAAGTTATTTAGAGTATTAAAGTTATTTAGATAATTCAAGTCATTCCGACAATTCGAGGAATTTAGAAAATTCTAGTAATTTAAAAAAATTCTAGTAATTTAGAAAATTCAAGGAATATAGAAAATTCAAAGTATTTGGATTTAGTAAATTTAAAGAATTTAGAGAATTCAAAAAATCTAATGATATGAAGGTATTAAGGAAATTCCAAAAATGTAAAGAATTCTGTGACCTCAACGTATTCCGTGAATTCAAAGAATTTAGTAAAATCAAGTGATTTAGTGAATTTAAGAAATTTAGAAATATGTAGGTATTCATAGCATTAAAACATCGTAGAATTTCAGGAACTTCATAGAATTCAAGCAATTCAAAGAATTCAAGTCATTCCGAGAATTCAAGGAATATAGAAAATTCAAGGTATTTGGATTTAGTGAATTTAAGGAATTTTGAGAATTCAAAAATCCAATGAAATGATGGTATTAAGGGAATTCAAGGAATTTCACAAATTTAAAGAATTCTGAGAATTCAATGGGTTTAGTGAATTCAAAGAATTCATTGAAATCACGGGATTCAGTGAATTTAAAAAATTTAGAAATATTTAGGTATTCAGAGCATTACATCATCGTAGAATTTCAGGATTTTTATAGAATGCAAGAAATTCAGAGAATCGAAGTGATTCAGAGAATTCAAGTTATTTAGAGAATTAAAGTCATTCAGAGAATTTAAGGAATCCAGACAATTCAAGAAATCCAGAGAATTTATAGGAATTTGGATAAACAAATGTATTCAGAAAAATTGTATGCATTTATATAATCCCAGGAGTTTCGAGAATTCAAAGAATTCTGAGAATTCAAGGGATTAATTGAATTCAAGGGATTAATTAAATTCAAGGATTTTAGAAAATTCAAATAATGCAATAAAATTAAAGTATTCAGTTAATTTAATAAATGAAGATAGCTCTAGGTATTCGGAGTATTAACACATTGTAGAGGATTCAAAGAATTCATAGAAGTTTGATAATTCTGAGAATTGTAGAAACTAAGGCAATTATAGTAATTTAGATAATTTCAAGAATTCAGAGATTCTAAGGATTTCAGAGAATTTTAGGAGTCTTCGACAACTCACGCAAGTCAGAAAATTCCAGAAATTCAAAGAATTCAATTCATTCAGAGAATTCGAGGAATTCAGAAAATTTAAGGAATCCAGAGAATTCAAGGCATTGTAATAAACGAAGGCATTCAGAGAATTGTATGTATTAAAAAAATTGAAGAATTCCTAGAATCGTAAACGTGCTGAGAATTCAAGGGATTCAGAAAATTGAGGAAATTTAGAAAATTTAAAAATGCAATGAATTCCGGTTATTTCGAGAATTCTAAAAATTTAAAGAATTCAAGTCATTCAAGGAATTCCAGGAATTTTGACAATTTAAAAAATCTAGAAAATTCAAAGTATTTGGATAAAAAAGGCACTCAAGGGAATGTATGTATTTAAAAAATTTAAGAATTTCGAGAATTTAAAGAATTCTGAGAATTTACTGAATTCAGTGAATTCAAAGAATTCAGTCAAATCAAGGTATTCAGTGAATGTCAGGAATTTATAAATATTGAGGTATTCAGAGCATTAAAACATCGTAGAGAATTCAAAGAATTCATAGTAATGTAATAATTTAGAGAATTTGAAAACCCTAGGAAATTCTAGTAATTGAGAATTCAGGGAGTCTTAGGATTTCATAGACTTTCAGGAATGTTATAGAATTCAGGTCATTCGGACAATTCAAGGAATCCAGAAAATTTAAGGAATCTAGAGAATTCAAGGCATTTGGATAAACAAAGGTATTCAGAGAATTTTACGTATTTAGATAATTATAGGAATTTTGAGAATTCAAAGAATTCTGAGAATTCAAGGGATTTAGAGAGTTTGAGGATTTTAGAAAATTCGAAGAATTCAATGAATTCAAGGTTTTCAATGAATTTAACGAATTCAGATAGCTGTAGGTATTCGGAGCATTAGAACGTTGTAGAGAATTCAAAGAATTCAGAGTGTCTTTGGATTTAGGAGAATTCCAGGAATTTGAGAGAATTTAGGAAAGTCAGGTTTTTGCAGAAATTATAGGCATTTGAAAGGTTCAGATAATGAATAGAGTAAAGTTTTAAATAAATTAAAAGAATTGAATAAATTTCTTGGATTTTTCTAAATTCTAAAAAATTTTATTATTCCTTGAATTCTATAAATTATTCGAATTTACGGAATTCTCGTAATTGCTTTCATTCTTAAAAATTTCCATAATTCTTCTGAAATGCTTTGAATTCCAGGAGTTCATCTGAATTTCTACTAATTCTTTTTATCATTTTGAAGTCCTTATAACTTTAAAATAATGCCTACTCAAAAAGTTATTCCAGAGTTAGCTTCATACTTACCTTGAAATGGGGTAATTTTGGACATCTTGGGTAAATTTGGACATGTTGGATAAATTTCGACATATTGGGTAAATTCCGACATGTTGGGAAAATTCAGACATGTTGGGTTAGTTCAAAAATTTCAAAATTGACAGTTTTAATTGAAACGACCTTCAGTAATGTAAAGTATCAATTTTAGAATGTTAAAATTTACCCCACACTTCCAAACTTACCCCGTTTCACGGTGCACTCCAAAAAAATTATTTTAAAAAGGGTCTATAAGATTCAGTAGGTTGTGAAATTTTACCTTGGAAGTATAAGCAGCAGGTTTTTGGTATCTGTTCAAGACTGTGTTACTTTTCAAATTAAAATCCCAATCAACAAAGTCGTTTCGACAATCCCAAATCAAGTCTGGAGCCTTGTTTCGTAGCATGGCAAAAATCAAGGCCCTTTCATTTAGCATCCCATCGGATTCTCGAATATCTCCCAGAGATTTTGCTTCTAGATAGAGCACACTTCCTTGAAATTAAAAATAAAAGGATACCGTCAAGCGGGGTAATTTGGGACATGTGGGGTAAATACGGACATTCTCAAATCGATTAAGGGGATTTTAACCCGAATCTACAATTTAGGAAAAATTTAGGTTCTGATAAAGAACTCCTTAAGTAATTTATACTTTCAATTTCGGAATGTCCAAATTTACCCTACATGTCCGAAATTACCCCGTTTGACTGTTCATTATACTTGTGTATTGCACGTTTAGGTTGTCCTAAAAAAACTCAATGTGTTATTTTGGTTACAAATCCCCTAGGCTTATTCGATTTGATTATTGCTACTTGTTTTTTTTTCAAAAAACTTAAATGACGGTTTTGCGACCTTGAATTACCCCAAAGATGAATTAAGCTATGATTAGCGTTGATTTCTGCAAAAATCATAAGAGTTTTTCAGGAAATATAACTGATGCTACACTGTAACCTCGATTTTCGTGAGTTTTTTTATTCATCCCTTAAACTGATTTACTCTTTTTCAGTAGAGTTGCATAAATCGAGGTTGCAGTGTATTATAGAATTTCACGTTTTTTAAGAGGGGAAACAATTGAGGTATTTCCCCTATTTCAATCGGTTATTTGAATTAGTAATTCATCGTAATCCACTCTAATCCTTAGTAATCCAGAGTTATCCCTTTCTTTGTTCCATTTTTTTGTTAAAAATTAATTGCTTATATTGAAAGTTTAACTATACTATTTCTGGTTAAAAATTGATCTTTCTTGGTTGAAAATTAGTCTTTCTTGATCGAGAATCCAGCTAATTTAGCAGAAAATTATATTTTTGTTAAAAATTTACCTATTGTGTATTTGTTGAAAATGAGCTTTTATTTTGGATTAAAATTCTTGATTTTAGTTCGAAAAAAAACTTTGTCCCATTTTTGGTTAAAAATTAGTTTTTTTTTTTAACTGCAAACTTAAATATTTCATGTGTGGTGAAAAGTTGTCTATCGTATTCTAAAATTCATGTACTTCATGAAAATATTATTTTATTTTCAGTATAAAATTGAGATTCTTGCTTAAAAGTTCATCTTTCTGGTTGCAAACTGATCTATTTAGTTGGAAATTCAATGGCTTTGCTGAAAATTCTAGTGTTGGGTTAAACATTAGTTATTAAGTAAAACATTATTCATATTTCTTTTAATTTATTTTTACGCCTAAAAATTAAACTGTTTTAGTAAAAATGATTTATTTGAATCAATTTTTTAAAATTTATTTTAAAATTAATTTTTTAAATTGAAAGTTTAACTATCCCGTTTTGGGTTTAAAATTTACCTTTATTGTCTTAAATACGATTATTTGTTCAAAAATTCATCTATTTTGTTGAAAATTTGTCTTTTACCTTAGGAAATTTATTATTTTAGTTAAAAATTTATTTATTTATTTGAAAATTCTACTATATTGTTGACAAATAATTTGTTTTATATAAAATTTTTTTAACCGAAAATTAAACTGTTCCATTTTTATTTGAAAATTTATCTTTTTATAGTGGAAAATGCAAATAACTGATTGTAAATTCGATTAAATTGTTGAACATTTAGTTTATTAATTCAAGATTCTTGATCTTAGTTGAAAATAGTTCGCCTGAAAACTTAAGTATTTTATTAAAAATTTAACTTTTTTTTGAAAATTCATTCTTTTTTAGTTAGAAATTACTTTTTTTGACCAAAAAATTAAGTATTCTGTTTTTGATTTCAGATTTATCTTTTTGAGTGAAAAAATCAACAAAAACAAACAAAAAAAACAAAGCAGCAAGTTTAGGGGGCGCGACATTAAAACAAAAAATTAGTCGCAGTTTCACATTTTCCCTCACTTCCTCATCCCCACTATAATTTACCCCTCCTAGTTCTGCTCCTTGCAATTCCCTGAGTTTGCTAAGCTTCCTGAGTACCCTGAGTTGCTTAAGTTCCCTGACTTCACTGAGGTCCTTGAGGTCTATGAGTTTGGGAATTTCGGAGAGGTCACAAGTTTACTGAATTCTTCAAGAAACGCGAGTTTCCTGAATTCCTCAAGGTTGTTGAGTTTCCTGAGTTCCTCGCGGCTCCTGAGTTCAGCGAGTTCGCCAAGTTTGCTGAGTTCACTGAGTTTCCTGAAATACCAGATTTACATGAAATTTCTGAATTTCCTGAGGTTGCTGAGTTCACTGAGTTCCCTCAGTTCCCTGAGTTCCCTGAGTTTTCTAAATTCGTTTAGTTTCCTACTTTTCCAAAGCTCCTTGATACCTAAATTCATTGGGCCCCTAAGTTCGCTAATGTCCCTAATTTTTCTGAACTCCGCATGGTCGTTGAGTTTCTTGATTTCCTTGAGGTCCCTAAGTTCTGTAAGTTAACAAAGTTTTCTAAGTTCTCTGAGGTACCTGAGCAATATGAGTTCGGGTAGGTCCCTAAGTTTCATGAATTCCATAAGTTCGTTGAGGTTCCTGAGTATCTTGAGGTTAATGAGTTCCGCGAGTGTTCCAAGTTCGCTAAGTTTACTGAGTCCCCAGCAATACCTTAGTTACATGAGTTCTCTGAATTCCCTGAAGTTGCTGAGTTTACAGAGTTCCGTGAGTTCTCTGAGCAGTAAATGTTAACGATGTTCCCTAAGATCTATAGGTCGCTGAGTTCCCTAAGCTTGCTGAGTTTTCTAAGTTCCCTGAGGTTTCTTGCATGTATAGGATAATTTTGTTGAATTTCTAAGTTCCTGACGGTACTTGAGTTCTCTAAGTTCACTGAGGCCTAGAAAGCAATGGGTTGTTTGAGTTTAATACGTTTATTGAAATTGCCGAGTTCCCTGAAACACCTGAGTTACATGAATCCTCTGAATCTCTGAAGTTTCTGAGTTCCCTCAGTTCCCTGAGTTCCCTGAGTTTTCTAAATTCGTTTAGTTTCCTACTTTTCCAAAGCTCCTTGATACCTAAATTCATTGGGCCCCTAAGTTCGCTAATGTCCCTAATTTTTCTGAACTCCGCATGGTCGTTGAGTTTCTTGATTTACTTGAGGTCCCTAAGTTCTGTGAGTTAACTAAGTTTTCTGAGTTCTCTGAGGTACCTGCGTTAGATGAGTTCGCGTAGGTATCTAAGTTGCATGAATTCCGTAAGTTCGTTGAGGTTCCTGAGTATCTTGAGGTTACTGAGTTCCGCGAGTTTTCCAAGTTCGCTAATTTTACTGAGTCCCATGAAATACCTTAGTTACATGAGTTCTCTGAATTCCCTGAAGTTTCTGAGTTCAAAGAGTTCCCTGAGTTCTCTGAGCTGTAAATTTAAACGATGTTCCCTAAGATCTATAGGTAACTGAGTTCTCTAAGCTTGCTGAGTTTCCTAAGTTTCCTGAGTTTTCTTGCATTTCTAAGATAATTTTCTTCAATTTCCAAGTTGATGAAGGTACTTGAGTTCTCTAAGTGCGCTGAGTATACTGAAGCCTAGAAATAAATGAGTTATCTGAGTTTGATAAGTTTTTAAAGTTGTCGAGTTTCCTCAGTACCTGAGTTCCCTGAATTTTCTAAATTGGCTTATATTCCTAATTTTCCTGAATACCCGAAGTTCACTAAATTCGTTTAGTTCAGTGATTGCCTTGTGACCCCTGTGATTGCTGAGTTCCTGAGTTTTCTAAATCCTCTTAGTTTTCTTCGTTTCATAAGACACCTGACATCTCTAAATTACCTGAATTTCTAAGTTCCTTGAGGTTCCTGAGTTCACTGAGTGTCCTGGAATCTCTAAGTTCCCTGAGTTCTCTAAGTTCTCTACATTCCGTGAGTGCGATTATTTCTTTGAGTTTAATGAGTTATATAAGTTCCCTGAGGCCTATAGGTCTATAAGTTAATTGAGTTGTCTAAGTTTGCTTAGTTGCCTGCTTGCATTGAGGTCGCTAAAGTACCTCAGTTTCCTGATTTCCATGAGTTGGTTGAGCACTTAAGAATTTGCTTTGTTTCATACGTTTCCTAATTTTCCTGAATTCCCTAAGGTTCCTGACTTCCATGAATTGGCAGAGTACCGTGAATTTCCTGAGTTTTCTGAGGTCTCTGAGATTTATGAGTTCGTTGAGTTCTCTAAGTTCGCTAAGCTCCCTGAGGTCGAGAGGTCTCGCAATTCCTGACTTCGATAATTTCGCTGAGCTATGTGAGGTCCCTGAGTACCTTGAAGTCCCTGAGTTTAATAAGTTCTCTGATTTTCCTAAATTCGCTTAGTTTTTTAACTTTCCCAAGTTCACTAAGTTCCCTGGATTGCCTAACGTTCCTGAGTTTTCCAAGTTCCCTGAGTTCCCTGAATTTTCTAAATTCGCTTAGATTCCTAATTTTCCTAAGTACCCCGAATTCACTAGATTCGTTGAGGTCCCGGATTTTAGTGAGCTCCCTGAGTTTAGTGAGTTCGTTAAGTTCCTTGAGTTCTCTGAATTCCCTGAGTTCTCTGAGTTTCCCGTGTTTGCAAGTTCTTGGAGTTTAGTGAGTTCGTTAAATTACGGGAGTTCTCTAAGTTACCTGAGTTCCCTAAGTTCCCTGAGTTTTCTAAGTTCTCTAAATTCCCTGGCTGTGCTGATTTCTTTGAGTTGATTAAACATTTAGGAATTTGCTTTGTTTCAAACGTTTCCTAATTTTCCTGAATTCCCTGACGTCCGCGACTCCTGTGAATTAGCTAAGTTTCGTGAATTTCCTGAGTTTTCGGAGGTCATTTAGTTTCATGAGTTCGTTGAGTTCTCTAAGTTAACTAAGTAACCTGAGTGCGGAAGGTCTCTGAGTTTCCTGACTTCGATAATTTTGCTGAGTTATGTGAGGTCCCTGAGTACCTTGAGGTCCCTGAGTTTAATAAGTTCCATGAGTTCCCTAAATTTTCTTAGCTTTCTACGTTCCCCAAGTTCCCTGAGTTCCCATGAATTTCCTGAGGTTCCTGAGTTTCCTAAGTTCCCTGAGTTCTTATAATTTTCTAAATTCGCTTAGATTCCTAATTTTCTTAAATACCCCGAATTCACTAGATTTGTAGAGGTCCCGGAGTTTAGTGAGCTCCCTGAGTTTAGAGAGTTCCTTAAATTACGGGAGTTCTCTAAGTTCCCGGAGTTCTCTAAGTTTCCTGAATTCCTTGAGTTCTCTGAGCTCCCTGTGTTTGCTGAGTTCCTGAGTTTTCTAAATCCTCTTAGTTTTCTTCGTTTCATAAGTTACCTGAGTTCCCTAAGTTCCCTGAACTTTCTAACTCCTATAAATTCCCTGAGTTTGCTGATTTCTTTCAGTTGGTCAAACACTTAAAAATTCGCTTTGTTTCATACGTTTCCTAATTTTCCTGAATTGCCTGAGGTCCCTGAGTTTAATAAGTTCTCTGAGTTTCCTAAATTTGCTTACTTTTCTACGTTTCGCAAGTTCCCTGAATTCCCATGAATTTTCTGAGTTTTCTAAGTTCCCTAAAATTCCTGACTTTTTTAAATTCGCTTAGATTCCTAATTTTTCTAAGTACTTTGAGTTCACTCAATTCGTTGAGATCCCTGAGTTTAGTGAGCTCCATGAGTTCAGTGAGTTCGTTAAGTTCCTTGAGTTCTCTGAATTCCCTGAGTTCTCTGAGTTCCCCGTGCTTGCTGAGTTCCTGAGTTTTCTAAATCATCTTAGTTTTCTTCGTTTCATAAGTTGCCTGAGTTCTCTAAGTTACCTGAATTTCTAAGCTTCCTAAGGTCCCTGAGTTCACTGAGTGTCCTGGAATCCCTAAGTTCCAGGAGTTCTCTAGGTTCTCTAAATTCCCTGAGTGTGCTGATTTCTTTAAGTTGAATTAGTTATCTAAGTTTCCTGAGGCTTATAGGTCTATAACTTCATTGAGTTTTCTAAGCGCGCTAAGTTTCCTGACTGCAGAATTTGCTTTGTTTCATACGTTTCCCAAATTCCCTGAGTTCCTTGAATTTCCTGAGGTTCCTGAGTTCCCTGAGTTCCCTGTTGTCACTGATTTTCCTGAAGTGCCGGAGTTTTCCAAATTCCCTGAATTTTCTGAGATCCCTGAATTTAAATGAGTTCGCTGAGTTTGCTAAAATCCCTAGGGGCTAGTCAATAAGAAATCTCAGATTGCTGCGTTGGAAATCTCAGGAGAACTCTTTGTTCCTGATCTCGAGAAGTTTTAGAAATCTGGGCAATCCCAGAAACCTCAAAGAAATCATAGCACTCTCTATGTAAATTTGATAGAAACTGCTACATTCATGGTTTGAATATTTCCCTATTTTCTAGTGAGTAGCCCCTCGTAAAGTCCCTAAGTTAATTAACTCCCTTGAATTTCCTGAGTTCTCTCAGTTCCCCGAGTTGATAGTTTGATTAAGAAGTTCCTCTTACTTTTTATACTTAGATAAAGTACGAAGCATGGACTCTAAGGGAGTGTCCTTTTTAGCCCACCCTATTTCCCATTCTCAAGGTCAAATAAATTTTTGATTCTATCCTCTAAAATTTTGAACGAAAACTGTCAACTATATATTTTATTTTCTCAGGCAGGATATCGGAAGCAATAGAAAGAAAAGACCAGAGGTCAATGTAACAGCCTCTTTGGCATGCATCGCTTGGCGTTGCTCCAAGGATAAGGAGAAGTCAACTCGAGAAACTATTTCAAGCGCAAAATCTAACCATACGGAAGCGATCTTGTTTTGGTGCTTTCGTACTTCTGAACCCAGCCTCTGTCCTCTAAGGCTTCCTTCAGTTTCGGCAACTCTCCTCGAATTTGAAACACCTTGTGCTTCTGCAGACAAAAAATAATTAAAGCTACAAATTTTATTACTTATTTGGTGTAGAGCAATCGATTCAATAATTGACCACTTTTTAATATAAGCAATTTGTAAAAACTACTAGGGAGCTTCCACATATTGCATGACAGTATTTTCAGTGATTTTTGAATCACAACTCCCTCTTGAGACAAACAAAAATTTAAATATGAAAGTATATTCTTTAAAATATAAACCCAGTAGTTGATAAAACAAAAGAATTCCTAAAAAAAATTTAATAGTAGATACTTCAACTTAAAAATACTTTAATTAAAAAAAAAACAGTTGAATTCGAACACAAGAGACTAATTTTGAATAAAATGTGTAAATTATAATCCCCCCTTCCCCAATTTTTTACGCAATTTAGGAATGAATTTTTACTATATTGTAGATAGAAGCTTTTTAAATCAAAGCAATGCGTGTGTTGCAATTGTTAATAGCAAAGTTGGACAATTTTTTATTTAACAACAAAATAGATATTCTATTATTTTTAAGTTTTCAGAAGTACCATTTTTTTTAGTTAATTTTTTATCAACCATTGTGTCCAAATGTCATCTTTCTGGTCCGAAATTTATCTGCTTGCTTAAAAGTAAATTAATTATAGAAATTTTTTTTTTGTAGAAATGTAATTTCCTTGTTAAAAAATGTAACTTGTTTCGTGAAGACTTATTTCATTCAGGGCTAAATTTTTTAATTTTTTTTTAAATTTGAGTATTTCGTTTCTTGTGGAACAGTTATTTTTTCTGGTATACAATTAAACCAATTGGTTAAAAATTCATCTTTTCCAGTTGAAGATTCAACAAAATTTTTATTATTCAAGATTACCATTTCAGTTCAAGACTAAGTCTTTTGCCAAATTTTTTTTAGAATTAATTTAATTTAATAAAAATTAAAGTGATCTTTCCTTCTAAAAAATTAATGTATTTCATAAAACGTCGTAATTTATGGTAGAAAACTAATCTTCTTAGTGGCAAATTTATTCCTTTTTGTTTAAAATTTAACTGATTGGTTAATAATGAATATTTTTTTGTGGAAGATTCCAAAATTTTCCTAAAAAGTTAAATTTTTAGTTGAAAATCAAACTCATTAAAAGACAATTAAACTACTTGGTTGATAATACAACTTTTTATTTAAAAAATTTAACTATTTTATTTAAAATTTTCTGTTTGGTTAATAATTATTTTTATTATTAAAAAATAGAGCTATTCTATTTTTAGGTAAAAAAATTTCCTTTATAATTTTCCTTCATATTTTGTCGTTTTAAAATTCGTTCCTTTTAAATTTGTTTTTTAAATTTATGATTCAGCTGTGTTATTTTTATTGAAGAGTCTTTTATTTTGTTGTTTAAAAATTTATTTATTAAGTTAAAAATTGAGTTTTTAGTCGAAAATTCATTAATTTTGTTGATAAGTCATCTTTATAGCATAAAACTAATCTTCATGGTTAAAAAATCTACATTTCGTTTGTAAATTCAACTCTTTTTATATTTATTATTTCAGTTTAATTATCTCTGTGGTTGAAAATTAAACTATTTTGCTAAACAAATTTCTCTTTATATTTATTATTACAATAAATACAATACGGGAGGCGTTTTTTATCGTAAGTAAAAATATGAGAATGTAAGAACTTGATATTTAAAAAAAAGCAACTACCAATCTTTCATTTTAAAACTTTATACCTCTTAGGTGAAACAAAAATTGAATACCTCCTCTTTTACTCTTGAACAAAATTATTAAAAGAAGTAATAAATAATAAAGTACTAATAAATAAATAATATGAAAATAAAAATTTTTTTTTTGCAAGAGGGAAAATGAGACAAAGAAAGAATAGAAATTAAAAGAAAATGAGGAGAAAGGAAGTAGAATAAGTGAGGGGAAACGTGAAAAGACCAGTCAAAGTGAGATGAATTGAGGAGACAAAACTATGAGAGGAAAATAAGATTAGTAGAGAATCTGAAAGAAGAGGATAGCGAAGGGGTCAGGGGAAATAAGGGACGGAAAAAGGAAGAGTGATGACTGGGGAAGGAGAGGAAAGGATAGAAAAAGAAGCGCGAAGTAAGGGAGGAGAGATGAAAGTAAGGGAAGAAGGGAAGGGAGAGTACGAAGGAAGGAAAAATGCTAAGAAAAGAGGAAATGAGTTGAGCAAAAGTGGGAAGTGTCGGAATGGATAGGAAATGATGTGTGAAGTGAAGGATGCTAAAGTAAGGGAGAAGAGTTGAAAGTAAGGGAAGAACGGAAGAGAGAGTATGGAAGTAGAAAAAAGGATAAGAAAAGGGAGAGTTTGGGAGGGAAAGTAGAAAAATAAGTAAGTTTTGGAATAGATAGGAAATTAAATATGAAGTGAGAGATGGTTAAGTAAAGGATCAGAGGTGAAGTCAATGGAAGAAGGGAAGGGAGAGTATGTAGGTAGGAAAAAGGATGTGAAAAGAAGGATTGAGGGGTAGGGAAGTAGGGGAAGGGATAGGAAATTAAGGTTGGAGTGAGGCCTGGTGAAGTAAAGAAGGAAGGAGGAAAGAAGGGTGGGAGAGTATAAAGGTGACTTAATGTGTGAGTTAATAGGCTAACAAATTCCTAACCCCAACAATTCTTTCTTAGAATTCCTTACACATTGGAGAACATGGAATATAATAAGCTTTCTAACCTATTTCAAGATATTATTTTAGTTTTTAGCTACTTTTCAGAATAAGCATATTGAGATGAGGTAGCTTATCATTGGAAGGTGTCCAGCAATTGTACCAATTAACCTACTTTAGTTTGTGTAATAAGGATAGGGACGTAAAAGACTTAAAAAAAGAACAAAAAGAGCTTAATTCCCTGAAAATGTTACAAATAAAAATTGCGAGAGGAAAACCTTAGTAGGTATTATCTTAAATTTCTTGAGGATTACCTTAACGGCTTTCTCTACTTTGTCTCGAATTTTTCGATACTGTTCTTTCCTCACCCATTCCTGCCTGCTATCTTCCTCTGCTCGGATAGCGGAAATGTAGCCAGTTTCCTTTTTTGGCAAATCTTTTGGTGGACAGAATCCCGTAAGAATGTGTGGCATGGGAAAGGGTTCGCGTTCCGGGCAGGGGATAGAAGTGTCTGTATCTTCGACATCCGGAGGTAGCCACTGGACTGGAGGGCACTCGGCTCGATTGTAGGGATTGATGGGGCTCTCTTTCCTGTCCAATTCTTCCATCGACAAGCACCCGGAGCTGCAGGTTTTCACCTTTTTGCACTCATCCGAAGATGAGGGTCTTTCACTCGCTTGAACACTCTTTGCTTCCCTAAAACAAAGTTGCGGAAAATAGGGTCAGGTCAAGTGAGAAGACTAAAGTCATATTTTCGGCAGGTCACAAAAATAGTATAAGTCTTTTAAAAACGTTGAAAAGCGGGAAAATTAGTTTACAAAAAAAAGCACTGCGAGCTGGATTTGAATCCTCACCTCCTCTATTCATGGGCGGTACTTTAACCAATTCAGCTACCGCATCACGCAAGTCAACATTTTGGAATTTTCACGGGGTCAACCATGCAAATGGGAGACCACCATCGACGTTTTTGAAGAATATTTATCAGAGGAGAGTCTGTTCGACAGATATCTGCTGTATTCACTGAATAATAAATATTCTTATTTAAACTAATTCTTTCTAATTTGGTAAAAGAATGCAAAAAAGTGTTCAAAAAACTTTACTGCAAGCCGAATTTGAACCTGTGCATAGTGGAAAGAAATGCATTTTTTTGTTCCACCTCCCTTGAAAACGCGTCATTGTATGCACGTGAAGCAGGATGAAGGGAACGGGAAAAGGTTGAAAAGCAAAAGATTAAAAGGGAAAGGGAACAAGGAAACAGAAAAAGGGAATAGAGAAAAGGAAAAGGGAAGAAGATGAAAAACCGGAAAAGGTGAAAAGCGAAAGGAAAAAGGCAAAAGAGAAAATTCAAAGGCGAAAGAGAAGATCAGGAACAGGAGCAAGGAAAAAAGAAACAGGGAAATTGAGAAAGAGGAAAGACGAAATTGTCAAAAGGGAATGGGGAACAGGAAAAAGGAAGTGAAAATGATAAAGAGGAAAGAGTGAAAATAAAAAGGGGAAAAGAAAAAAGGAAAGGGTAGAATGGGAAAAAGAAAAAAAGGTTCAAGGAAACGGGAAAAATGAAAAGAAAAAGAGGAAAAGGGAAAGCAAAAGCGAAACAATAAAACTGGACGAGAGGAAAGAAAAAGGGAAGAAAAAAATTAAAAATAGGCAAGAGTGTAAAAGAAAAGGGGAAAGGTAAAAGAAAAAGGCGGAAATAGGAAAAGGGGAAAGAAGAGATTATGTAAAAGAAAAACGATAAAGGGGACGGGGAAATGAAGAAAAAAGGAAAGGGAAAATGGTAGAAAGCCGGAACGGTAAAGGAGAACGGGGCAAGGGAAATGGTGAAAAGTGGAAAGGGGATTGTGAAAGGGAAAAGGATATTGCAAAAGGCACATGAGAAAGGTTTAAAGGGGAAGGGAAATGGTTAAGGGAAAATGGGAAAGGCTAAAAAAGGAAAGGGGAATGGTGAAAAAAGGGAAATGGTAACGGGGAATGAGCAAGGGAAAAGAAAATGGAAACGGAAATATGAGAAAAAGGAGAACTAAGAGAGATACGGAGCCATTGATAAAACAGCTTAAAACATTCCCAGTGAAAAGTTTTTTTTCTATGTGAAAGGACCAAACTTCTTTGTTTATAAAAATTAATAAAATTAATAAATTAATAAAAAGGAGAAAATAGGAAAAGGGGGAAGGGGGAGAGTATGAAAAAGAAAAAGGGTTGAGGGAACAAGGAAATTAAGAAATGAGGAAACGGGAAATGGTGAAAAGGAAAGGGGAAACGGTAAAAGGAAACGGGACAAGTGAAACGGTAAAAAAGGTCAAGGGGAAAGTGGAAGAGGGAAAGTGGAAAGGGGATTGCAAAAAGGGGAAAGAAAAGTGAAAGGGGAACATGAGAAAGGTTTAAAGGGAAATGGAAACGGTAAAGGGGAAATGAGAAAGGGTGTCAAGGGAAAGGAGAATGATGAAAGGAGAAGGGGAAAACGAAAAAAGGGGAACTGTTTAAAAGGGAAAAGTGAAATAATAAAGGGAAATGAGAAAGGGGAAAGTAAAATGGAAACCGGAAAATGGTGAAAGGGAGAACTGAGAGAGATACGGAGTCATTAGTAAAACAGTTTAAAAAATTTCCAGTACAACATTTTTTTTCTGTGCGAAAGGAAAAAAATTCTTACTTTGTTTATAACAATTTAAATCGTTCAATTTTATGAAATATTATTAAATATTTATTATTTTAAGAAATGCCTGAAGTCGTTTTGGTTATTGAATGAAAGTATAATTTGAAAAAATTTTAAATTTCAATATTTTGCCACAAGAATTGTTTATAACAACAGTTATTGTTAACTTTTAAAATATTTTTTTTAATTTAATGTAATTTCTGCATTAATATGAAGTACTTTTAGCAACAAACAAAATTACCGGTATTAAGAATATTTGTCAATTTATTTATAAAGTTTGTTTTAAAAAAATAAATGGAATATTAAACAAGTTAAATATGTTCGATGAGTCCCTAAACATTTATTAATGACAGTATAAAGTTTTCGTTATCAGCAATTAAAGCGAAAAAAATTTTGTGTTCAAAATTTCAGTTGTTTTATATTTGAGTGGAAAAATTATTTTTAAACAAATTGAGGAGAAAAAAGTTCATAATTTACACTGAACTTCGCTAGTTTCCCTCCTATAATTTTACCTAATTTCCAACTTTTAATTTTCCCTAATTTCCTCCCCTAATTTTCCTTTATTTCTTATCACTACCCCACCCTTCCATTACTTATCCTCCACTAATTTCCCTAACTCCCCCTACTTCCCATCCTATAATTTACTCTTACTTCCCCTCTCCTAATTTCTCTTGATTTTTCCACCAGTCACTACCCTTATCTCTCCGATAATAATTTCCCCTGAAATTCTCCACTTTCGCTCCCCTCATTTCACCTAATTTCAAAGCCCTTATTTACCCTTATTTACCTCCGCTAATTTCCCCTTATTCCTTATCACTTTCCGTTTTTCTCTTACTTACCCTCCACTAATTTCCACAACTCCGCTTACTTCATACCCCATAATTTCCCCTCACTTCCTCTCACATACTCTTTCTTTATTTTTCCGTCAATCACTACTCTTACCTCTCCAACCATAATTTCCCCTGAATTTCCAGAGCTTCCCTCTCCTTATATCTCCTAATTACCAAGACGTCATTTTCCCTTTTTTAACTCACCTTATTCTCCCTCATTCCTTATCACTTTCCCTCACTTCTCTTACGCTCCACTAATTTCCACCACTCCGCTTACTTCCTATTCCATAATTTCCCCTCACTTCCCCTCTCATAATTTCTTCTTATTTTTCCACCAGTCTCTTGCATCTCCAACTATTATTTCCCCTGAAATCCCCGAGTTTCGCTCCCCTTATTTCACCCTAATATCAAAGTCCTCATTTCCACTTATTTATCTCTCCTAATTTCCCCTTATTCCTTATCAATTTCCATCACTTCTCTTACTATCTTCCACTAATTTTCACAACTCCGCTTACTTGTTACCCATAATTTTCCATCATTTCCCCTCACATAATTTTTCTTCATTTTTCCATCAATCACTACCCGTAACTTCTCCAACCATAACTTCCCCTGAATTTCCAGAGCTTCCCTCTCCTCTTCTCTTCTAATTAACAAGACGTCATTTCCCCTTATTTCATTCCCCATATTTTCCCTCATTCCTTAACACTTCCACCTACTTCTCTTTCCTGCGCTCCAATAATAACCACAACTCCGCTTACTTCCTATCCCATAATTTCACAACACTTAACCTCACATAATTTTTCCTCATTTTTGCGCCTATCACTATCCTTTACCTCTTTAACCATAATTTCCCCTCAAATTCCCCTCACTAATTTCACCTAAGTTTCAACCCCTTAAATCCCCTACTTTGCCCTCCCTAATTTCCCCTCATTCCCGATCACTTCCCCTCATTCCCGATCACTTCCCCTCACTTTTCTGAATAATTTCTACTAGTTTCCGCAACTCCGCCTACATCTCATCCCATAATTTCCCTTTGCTCTCCCACCCATAATATTTTCTCATTTTCTCTCCATTCCCCTCTTTGGAAACCATTAAAAAATTACTTTTTAAATCATGCTTCTCGCATCTAAATTTATTTTTTCTAATTTTTTAAAAAATTAATAAAATAATATAAAACTAATTTGTTTGCGTAAAGCATGTAAAATTTATAAACAGTCAAGTTTTCCCTGAAAAAAAAGACAAAGAAAAATTATTATTTGCACAATTTTTAAAAATTATAAAGGTAATTAATTATCTCTATAAAAATTCTAGCAAATAAGCAATAAAAAAAGCTGACAGCGAGAATCGAACACCTCACATTCCGGCTAGGAAGTCTCAGATAATGAGCTTTCATTTAAAAAATTATAAACCGAAAATAAATTTTATATTAATCAGTGTTCCCTGGTGAAAAATTAAATTTAAACAAATCTTTATATTTCTTCCTAATTAAATTAAATAATGTCTAATGTTCCAATTTAAATTTGATCTCACACTTTTATTTTAAAGAATCAAGCTAATTTATTATGAAGAATTCTGAATTAATTTTAAAGAAGATAGATGTAAAGTGACAGCTTTCACAGAAGAATAATTTTAGAAAAGGAAACCTTACACGCTTTTCATTTAGAATACGAAGATTTTTCAAATAAAAAAATTGTAATTCAGAACGCACAAAAGTAAAGGATTTCGACTTTGAAACATTAAAAACGCCACAATTCCAAAAAATTCCTTTATATTAGTTCAGTAAAAGCCTAAGTCAATAAAATTTACAGCACTCTAAGCTTAAGGATTTCTGAATAAAAAATATTAAAAAATTAAAAACTTCAAATTCAAAATCATATTTTATCATATTTTTACCACGAACAAATCAAAGAAAAAAAATTGAAAAGAACCTCATTATTTTGTTACAACGTTTTCAACCTAATTTTCTAATATAAGGATATGGCCTAAAGAATTCTTTTTCCCCTGAAAATAAAAATTTTCTAATTTTTTTGGTAAAAGATTAGGGACATCACAAAAAACCGAGAGGAATTGTTTGTAGGAATTATCTAAATTCGTAATTTTTTATGCAAATATTTATAATTCCCTCTTTCTGTCAAAAATGCAAGAATTCGATTTTTTGAAAATAATTTTCTAGACCTCAAAAACAGTTAAGTATGCATAAAAACCATAGCATATCTTCCTTATAGAAGCCAAAATTGTTTCTGCTTTGCTACAATGAACATTTTTTTCGATTTTTTGACGGATTCAAAAAGAGGATGAAGCTCACATTTAAACTAAATCAACAACTATAGAATTTTAAAGAAAAAAATTATGGGCTTGAAAAAAGAGGTGTCAATATTTCAAAAATCGTAAAATCGTGGATTTTTGTTCTAAAATAAAAAAAATTGATGTTACTCTTAATTAACCTGTATTCAATTCGACTTCCAGGAGCACCATATAAATTTTCGAATTTTTCGACTATTTTTCCAGTGGGACGTTTTTTTTCTGAAGATTTACTTGAATTTCGGCGTTGAGTGTGGTCTTTCAAATTTTTAGGCAAAAAGCGTTTCTCCATTTATAAATACATTTGGAAGGTGACTTGTAATTTTGAGAGAATTTTGAGACGTGTTAATAAAGGATGAAACAAATTTCAAAAAAAGGTTCGCCGAATAATTTTGCGTGTAAACAAAAAATGGGGGGAGAATCGGTTATGATTCTAGTTTGACATCTCTTTTATTTTCTTTTGTTATTCGATTATATCGATGTATGATTAATTTTCTTTCGAGAAAAATGATTTCAAATTATTATTTTTAGTAAAATTCACGTCGCGGAAAATATAAATTTGTAGTCTGTAACTAATATATTCCCCGGTTAATAATTATGAAATGTTAATTACAATAGACAGAAATTTTTATTAAATTGTAGGTGTATGCTAATATAGAATTTTTATAAGATTTTAATAAATCAAACCAAACAATTTTCTGGAGAAGCGAAAAAAATCTGAATCGACCCGGATTTGAACCTGGAACGCCACTTTTGAAGAGTGGAGCGTTAACCAACTACGCCACCAGGGATAGATAAAATTTCACAGGTCAAAAAAATGCAGATCTATATCAGAAATTAATTTAATAATTACCCTGGTCCACAAAATAACATCGATTATTAAATTATGTTTGGAATAGTTGAATTTTATTCAAATTAGAATTTATCAGACTATTATGAAATTATTAATGAAATAAAAATTAATATTTATTTATACTAAAAAAAATTAATAATTGTTTTTCTAAACAGTTAGATTAAACTTTCTGCGGATAAAATGTTTATTAGGGTTCAGAGAAGCTTTTTCTAAAATTTTACTTCAATTGGACCAGCTGCTGATTTTTGAATTATGTTTTCATTTTTTGTTAATAAACAAATATGACAAAAAAAATTGCTATTTTTTCTATTTAAAGTTCTCTGCGCTCGTCAATAACAGGAAAATTGTTTAAAGCACCTAAGTTGCATACAGTAACATTAGTTAAAAATCTACCAGTATTATACACTAAATAAAAAAATTGTTGTAAACAAATTATTTGTTAAAAAATTTGGCCTAGCATTTTTCAAAATTATCCCTTTTTTCAAGTTATATTGCAAGAAATTTAAATGGAAAAAATATTATATTAAAAAAAATTTCTCTTAAGATTATAATTGTTGAAATTAAAAACAAATTTAATATACTAATAGAGTAATGAGGGATTCGTTTTTTAATGCCACTCTTTTCAATTGAGAATATTATGACAATTTTAGCAAAATTCCTAACTTTTTTTTCTATTTTATGATTTTTTAAAACAAACCTAACAAAGAAATGCATTATTCGGGCATTTGCGAACGGAAATTTTATTTTTTAATGTCAACTTATTTGATTAGAAAGTTTATGATAACTTTAGCATATTTTCTTGATCAATTGTATGACTTAAAAAAAATAATAAATGCATTATTCATATGACAATTTCAGCAAAATTCATAATTAGTTGATAAATTTTATACATATATTTTAAAACAAACATCAAGTTTTCAATTAAAAAGACAGACATAAAAAAAATATTTTTTTCTTCCATAGATGCCCGAATAATGCATTTTTTGGTTAAATTTGTTTTAAAAAATTAAAAAAATTATCAACTTATTATAAATGTTGCTGAAATTGTCATGAAGTTCCCCACTGAAAAGACTAGCATTAAAAAAACCGAATTTTTCTGCCCACAAATTACTGAAGAATGCACCTGCTTATTAAATTTGTTTAAACAAATCATAAGATTTATCAACAAATTACGAGTTTTGCTAAAATTATTATAAAGTTCCTAATTTAAAAAAATGATATAGAAAAAAATTAATTTTGCTCTCGAAGATTGACTGATTACTGCCTTTTTTCATTAAATTTGTTTATAATATAAACACTTATAATCTTAAGAGAAATTTAAAACAATAAAATATAGTTTCCATTCAAATTTTTTGCAATATAAATCGAAAAAACGTATAATTAAGGAAAATGGTAGAAAAACATTAGTTCAACAAATAATTTGTTTATATATTTTTTTATTATATAATATTGAAACATCTTTAACTAATGTTACTCTAAGCAACGTAGGTGATTTTAAAAAAATTTTCTGTTATTGACAACCACCGGGAACGTCGATTAGAAAAAATTACCGTTTTTTCGTCATATTTGTTTATTTATAAAAAAATTGGAAAACCTGAATCAAAAATCCGGCTCGACAATTTTCTCAGAAATCTTATCAGCTTTTTCTTCAATTTTTTTGTTCAATTCAGTCAATATTTGTGGGCTGTACGTTATTTTGAACCAAAAAGGTCACTCCCCCCCCATGAAGTGAATTTATTCAGACTAAATATAATCACTAAAATTTACAGTTTGCAAAGATATGAATTTGCGTCATTCTGCGAATACAGGAGGAAAAAAACTATCTGCTGAAGCTCCGGTGGCGTAATATTTTAGCGCTCCAGACGTGAATAGTGGCGTTTAGGGTTCAAATCCCGGTAAAGTGAAATTTTTTTTAGGTAGTCCTGATAATTACTGGATCACTAATCGACAATATTCAATATCAGAAATTGAATATTTAATTACCTTCGACGACAAAAGAGCATCACTTATTAAATTATATTCATATTTGGTAAATTTATTTAGACTAGAGTTATTCAGTCAAATTTAAATGGGTAAAAAGATGCAAATCCGCGTCTTCCTGCGGATATAGGAAAAACGAGAAACTATCTGCTGAAGCTCTGGTGGCGTAATTAATTAGCGCTGCACTCGTGAATAGTGGCGTTTAGGGATCAAATCCCGGTTGAGTTAAATTTTTGTTAGTTACTCCTGAAATTTTTGGACTACTAATCGGCAATATCTAAGATGAAAAAAAGATTATTTAATTACATTGGACAACAAAATAGCATCATTTGTTAAATTATATTCATATTTGGTAAATTTATTAAGATTAGAGTTCTTAAGTGAAATTTCGAAAGTTACAAATATGGAAATCCGCATCATCATATGGGTATAGGAAAAACGAGAAACTATATGATATAGCTCTAGTGGCGTAATTAAGTAGCGCTCTACTCGTGAATAGTGGCGTTTAGGCTTCAAATCCGGGTTGACTTACATTTTTTTAATTTATTTACACTTGAGTTATTTAGTGGCATTTAAATGGTTAAAAAGATGCAAATCCGCGTCATCCTGTGGATATAGGAGAAACGAAAAGCTATCTGCTGGAGCCCCGTCGCGTAGTTGGTAAACGCTCGTGAATAGTGGCGTTCGTGACTCAAGTCCGGGCCGAGGCAAATTTTTTTTAGATTCTCTATAAAATTATTCGACCAGTGATCAACAATATCTAACCTCATGAATTGATTTTTTAAATATCCTGCTACAATTTTAATAAATTACTCAATCTAAGTATTATTTGACAAGTGGCTCTAATTTAGGGTAGCTTTGACAGAAACCATAAATTCAAATTGCAATAAAAAATACATTTTTAAGAAACTCTATAAAGCATTTCTGAAAATAGGAAAATTGGTTTACTTTAGTTAATGCCTTACTTATTTGTTCATTTTTGTATCTACGAAGTAAAAAAGAAATAAAATAAAATTTATTTTTGCCTTTAAAACTTGAACGCTCTTTATCCTATCTTTACTGTTAACTATATTTTTATTGTAGACCCGAGACAGAGAGATTATTATATTTTCGTTCTAAATACTAACCAGAAATTCTTAATCAATTGAAAAGCTTCATACAAATTTAAATAAAAAATTTTCATACAAATTTAAATTAAAAATTTTCATACAAATTCAAATTATAAAATTTTCGTAAGTTGCTCGGTATCGGTATTATTTGGCCAGCATTACCGTTGAAAAGTAGAAACAAAAAAAAACTTTTTTGAGAATAACGCTTAAAAACTCATTACTTTATTTTAATTTCAGGTGCCATACCGAAATTTAGATAAATTTAAGGTTTTTTTTTTAAAATACAGTTTACAAAATATAAGTAAATGACGCAATTTTGTATTATTTTGCAGGTGTCTTTAATTCAGATTAACCATTATAAAAATTAACGTTCATTAAATATTTCAGACATAATACAGAAATTATTGCTGAATTGAAGGATTTCATTAAAAAATAATTTATTAAATTTTAAAAAATTACCTAATGGAGATATATTGTTGTCAGAGGATCTATTTAAGAATACTTGTTATAAGAAAAACCTTAAAAAATTGTATAAGATTCCAGAAAAGGTTTTATCTCATATTTTTGTGATCAAAAACTAAAGAATAAAATAAAAACCGAATTTGTTTTTGGTTCTAAAACTCGAAGGCTGTTTAGTATATCTTTATTTCAGATACTACCGAAAGTTTGCTAAATTTGAGGTTTTATTAAAAATCTAATTCATAAAACTCTCTTAAATTACATAACATCGGTATGAAATGATAACGACCTATAATGTAGATTAACTTGGATATAAACCAAGAATTTTATAACCGTTTTACAATAAAAAACTGATTTTTTAAGAAAACTTATTAAATTTTAAAAAGAAAAATGATTTGTTAAATTTGGGTAAAAATATTTTGTCTAGTTTTTATAATCAAAAATTAAAAAAAAAAATTAAATTTTTTTTGCCTGAAAATTTCAACAAGTTATCATATCTACTTCTGGATACAAGGCAGAACTTTTGTTAAATTTGAAGTATTGATGAAGATATAATTTCTAATAAATCACCTTATGTCAGTTTTATAATATCGTAAGGAGCTCTAATTAGGATAAATTTTTATTAAAAAATAAATTTTAAAAATATTTAAAAAAGCAAATCAAAAGCAAAAACATGTTTTCAGGAAAAAATACAAAGTATTTTTTTTTAATCTGCAACAATAATAAAAATTAGATTTGGTTGTTTATCCCAAAAAGTCTTTCAAATTTGTAATGATTGTTTTTGTATAGTATGCGTAGTTTTTCTTTTAATTGTGAAAAATAATATGAAAAATAAAGAAATAAAATTTTTGAAAAAACGACGCAAGCAACGAGAAAAAATAGCAAACAAAAATCGTGGACCTAAAATCTTAAAAAAATAACATTAAAAATAGAAATGAAAAATTGGTTAGAAAATGAAAAAAAGACAGAAAAAAAAATGACAGACAATAGTTGTTCACCCAAAAAAGAGATCAATTCGTTATGATTTATTTTTTGATGGCATAAGTAGTTTTTGTTTTAATCGCAATGAATAATATTATTATTAAAAAAATCGAATATTACGTTTTTACCTCGGTTTTTATACCAATCGACGATAGATGCGTAAAAAAATTGAAAATAAGAATGGATGCTTTCAAAAATATCTACCATTTTTTATTTATTTTTTAGAAAATAGAATGAAAAAAAAATTAATTCAAATTTCTTCACATGGAAAAATAATAAATTAGTAGCTACTTTTCGGCTAAACAATGTCTGTCTATTTATTTTCTACGCAATCAAAAATTAAATTATATAACATTTGCAACTGTTTTCTAGGTGCATAATTTTTTCTTGCTATTTTTTTGTAGTTTGTGTTGGTTTTTCAAAAAATCGAATTTTTTTATTTTCAATATTATTTTTAAAAAAACTATATAATAATTTTATTAAGAGAAGCTTAGAAAATTCTTAAACAATTAAAAATATGTTTTTAGGAAACTCTATAAAGTATTTCTCAGAAAATTAAATTGTTAAATTTGGTTCAAGCGTTACTCGTTTGTCAATTTTTTTATCTGCTCGTTTTCAAAGAAAAGTAAAAAAACAAATAAAACCAATAAAAAAATAAATAAATAAAAATATTCTTGGCTGTAAAACTGTTTACCATTTCTTTATTCAACATAGAAGACAGAATTTTTTTCTTAATTTAAAGTTGTTAGAAAAATATAATTTTTAAGATTTTCATAAATTAATTAATGTCGGTATTCGTTTGCAAGTTTTAATACTAAAATAATTTGTAAAATGTTTATAAATTTTCAAACAAGCTAACGCTTCGAATAAGAGAAAATATTTAACGTCACGTTTGACCAAACTGAGAATAAAGTTATAAAAATTAAAAAAAAAATTTTTTGCTAAAAAAAGATCTACTCTCTTTGCTTCACCGAAATACAAACTACATAACTTATAATTGCTGGTCGGGAGCTTTTCCATTTATCTATCAAGGAGATAAAAAATTATTTTTTTTTTTCAGAAATAGACACTGTTTTAAGTCGGGTGCAACCAAAATGTAATTTAAGAATTTTAATAAATTTATTTTCCATCTGGTTTCAATTATCTTTAAATATTATATATTATATGGAGAGTTAAATTGTTCAATAGTTTTTATTTCTATTTTCACTGATGGTGAATCAGATCGGCATTCGGAGGTTCTGTGGTTCCTTTTTTTTAATTTGATTACAAAATTTTTATAAATTATTAAATGTTGTTATAATATTGTGAAAGGCTCTATTTAAGATAACCTCATATAAACAATAAATTTAAAATTAATTTAACAATTAAAATAATAAAATCACATTTATTATTGGTTAAAAAAATAAAACCCTGTTTATTATAACTTTATTTCAGATATTAGGCAGAAATTCGTTGTTTCTCAGAAAATTAATCATTATTTCTATTTTTGTATCTACTTTTTATGATACAAAATTAAAAATAGAATAAGATAAAATTTTTGTTTAGCTTTACAAATTTGAAAATCTTCATCGTATCTTAATTTCAGATAATATGCATACATTTTTTGCTTTTCAGGTTTTCTTAAAAAGACAATAGGACTTTTCTTTTATAAATTTAAGGTTTCGAATCAAATATTGTTTATACGAACTCTGGCAAAAATCAATAATTTAAAAATTGTTTTAATAATACCAATAATAAGTAAAAAAATAACTGAAGAAAAAGATAAAGTATTTCTGAAGAAAAATAATGTGTTAAAACTTTATTTCATGCAGGACTCGTTTCTCCATTTTTGTATCTACATTTTATGTTCAAAGAGTATAAATAATATAAAAACATGGTAAAAGACAACCTTAATTGATCGCACGCAATTATCCGATCAGTCGCATTGCCTGATAGCATCGGAGACCCACTGTTGCTCGAAGTGAGCTCGCTATCGTGCTTATTAGAATTGCCGTATATCCGTCGTAACTTCTCTCACCAATACCAATGACGCGGCTTCAATTCTCAAAAAAGATTAATTCTGGGGCTTTATGGAAGTGTTTTTCTGTAATAAGAATCTTTTTTTTTAAATAAAAGTTCAAAAATTAAAATCTTATTGTTTCTTCCAAATGACAAAAATGCAGTAGGTTTGAGCAGATAATATATTGTTTTAAGATTTCAATATCTTTTAAAATTGCATACTTTCCAAATTAAACGACTTGAGATTCAAAATTTTGAAATTAAATTCCTGCACAATAAATTCAAAATTACGAAAGATTGAGAAAATAATTGATCAAATTCAAACCTCCAAACTAAGAAGAGTTTAGAACTTGAACTTGAATATGTTTTTTTATTTAAAACGATTTCACAATAGTAAACATTTCAAATTCATGAAAAAACTGTTTGGAATTAAAAAGTATAAAATTGTGCATTTTTAAAAACTGTCTGACTTTTTGTAGGTGTCTACGTCCTGAGCACGAAATTGATTTTGTTTCCTAAAAAATCTCAGAAAAAACATTTTTTTATTGTTAAACTTATTTTACCGGTGGACGACTAAAATAATATTCTAATAAAATAAATATTTTAAAAATATTTAAAAAAATAATATTTAATTTTATGTCGAAAATATTTTATATATGAAGCTAAAACTATCAGGTCAAGATTTAATGAAGACTAAAGTGAAAAACATATTGTTTTTTTTAGATTTTTAAACTCTAAGAACGAATCTGAAATTCTTTTTCAAAAAGTGAAATAAAAAAATGTTTCAA
>JAAAKG020210206.1:0-22654 GCA_010014905.2 Druon quercuslanigerum | reverse complement strand
TTTGAGTGGGTGGGAGTTGGTGTGGGGGTGGGTGGGGTGACTTCTTGTGTTGGTTGTGCGGGAGGGGGTGTTGGGGTGGCGGGGGCCAATGAAAAAATTGAAATTAATCTTACGTAATATGTGAAATCTCCCTGATGAATACGATTAAAATAAGAAAAATATTATTTAGTGAAAAAGTTCTCAGTCCGCACCCAAGGGTAGAGCATCCTGTGCTCCTTGTGGACTCTGATTGCCGACTAACTTTTAAAATATTTAATTTTAGTCGCCTTAGTAAGGGTGTAATCCCTGGAAAGATGTACCCCCTTTATTAAAAATTTAACATTTATTTTAGAGTTCTGGGTATCTCTTCAATATTTTTGGAGTTCTTTATATATTTTAGCTATAGTACTGATAATTAAAGCATTGGAAAGTCACTTTTCAAAAAGCTGGGGCTAGCTTCACAATATCCCCCCCCCCTTTTGCAAAAGTGAACTTTTTTGGAGTTCCGGGTAAATTTAGCATAGTTCTAAAGTTCTTGATTATTTGAAAAAATAGTTCCGGCTAAAATCACCAAAAAACCGGCTTTGAACAAAAATAGCTAGCCCCCCACTTTTCAAAAAATTAACTTTTTCTTGCATTCATTTTTAAAAATGCAAAATGTTGACAAATGTCTCTTTTAAATAATCCAAAAGATCTGTTTAGAGTTCTATATCCACAAACAGGAGTTCCACAAAAAATCCAATAGCACTTTTGGATCAAGTCAAATTACGAAGGACTATGACAGTTTTAAAAAAACCCAAATTTTTGGAGTTCCGAAAGGCTGAAAAATCTAAGAGTTCTGATCAGAGTTCTAGACTTCTTGATGCGAGATATACAAAACAGTGTTATAAAACCTCACTGTCAAGTCAAAATTCGAAGAATTATCGCACTTTTAAGAAAACCCGAAATTTTAATATTCCAAAATGTTGAGACTTCTAATAATTCTGATTGGTGTTCTGGACTTCTTGATGACAGTTTTATCAAATATTTATATAACATTCTTCTATCAAGTCAAAATTCGAAGAAGTACCGCATTTTTTGAAAATCCAAAATTTTGGAATTTCGAAATGCAGAGAGTTCTAATAATTCTGACCGGTATTCTGGACTTTCTCATGAGAGCTCTAAAAAAAGTTTGATAAAAGTTTTCGATCAAGTTATTTTATAAACTAATTAATTGTCGAGTTGACAAAAGGAACAAAACCATTGCATTCCTCTTGAAAATATCTCGATGCTGTTTTTTAAACCATTTTTTGAACAATTACAGCATTTGTTGTTGGGCGTAATTTTGCTGATTGTCTTTCCATTGCCATTACCATTACCCATCAAAATTCATAGGTGGGCTCAAGCCTACCCAGCCTATTCGACTCCGAAGCCTCTGTTCCATTGACAACTAAAAAGAATACCTTTTTTAGTCAAAAATGGAATAGTTGAGTTTCCAGTTTAAAAATAATAATTGCCAACAATAACAAAAACAAGAATTTTCAACTGAATACCTATATTTTACTTAAATACTTAGTGCAATGTTATACTTAAAAATTCAACCAAAAATGGAATAGTTGAATTTTCAGATGAAAAAATTAATTTTCAACAAAATAATTGGATGTTCAACCAAACAGATAAATATCAAACTAAAATTATAATGGTTTAATATAAAAATGATTTTTAGTTAAAAAATGAATTTTGAATAAAGGAAAAGATTATTTAACCAGGGTGGGTGGGGTGGGCTTATAGGTTCCGCGGGGGAACAGTCACACTTACGATAAAACAAAAAGAAATAATCTATAGGTTGGAGTCGAAAATGGCTAAAGTTTACTTTACATAACACTTGGTCTAAACTAAATGATGTATTTCCTTGGTTTTTGCATTTAAAAAGTTTTAACTCTAATCTATCCTACTTTAAATTTAGGTACGTCGTTAAAAATTCCCTTTTTTTGTTGAAAAATAGTTTTCTTAGTTCAAAGTTAATTTGTTCCGAGAAAAATATAACTAGTTTGTAACAAATTCGTTGTGTTTTTATAAAAACTCAATCTTCTTGAATAAAAATTCAATTTTGTAGCTAAAAATTAATTTGGTTGCAAATTTTAATATTTTTAGTTAAAAAATAGTTTTTTTCTTCTTCAAAAATTCATTTTTAAACTTAAAACCTAACTAATTTATTTATTTTTGGTCTTAGTAGAAGATTATTCTTCTTGTTGGAAACTTCACATAAATATTTATATTCAAATATTTGGTGAAAAATTAAACTATTTTCTTGAACTGAATATTCAAATTTTATTGAAAATTCTTATTTCCGAGTAAAAATTTAAAAAAGTATTTTTAAAAAGATTCAAACAGATTTCCAAAATTGTAAAAAAAATCGGGAAGATTTTCAGGCGATTGAAAAAATGTTGCAGGTTTTATTAAAGATAGTAGGAAAAAGTCGAATCATTTTAAAAGATAGTCAGAATTGTTGATGGGTTTTCATCTTAGAAAATTAATTTTAAGAGAATATTGGAAATTATTCAAAATTTTGGATTTTCTAAAAGTGCCATAGTTCTTAGAATTTTGACTTGATCTAAAAGTTGTACAACACTTTTTTTAAAGCTGCCATTAGTAAGTCCAGAACTTCAATCAGAACTCTAAGAACTCTCAGAATTTTGGCATTTAAAATTTTTCGTTTTTCTTAAAAGTGACATAGTTCTTTGAATATTGACTTGATCAAAAAGTTTGATAAAACTTTTTCGTATAGCTCCCATGAAGAAATCTAGAACTCTGATCAGAACTCTTAGAACTCTCAGCATTTTGAAATTAATTTTCTTTTAAGTGCCATAGTTCTTCAAATATCGACTTGTTTGACAAGTTTTATAACACTTTTTTGTATAGCTCCCATGAAGAAATCCAGAACTCTGAACAGAACTCTTCGAACTTTCAGCATTTTGGAATTTAAATATTTGGATTTTCTTAAAAGTCCCGCAGTTCATCGAATTTTTATATGATCGAAAAGTGTTATAACACTTTTTTTGTAGAGCTGTCATTAAGAAGTCCAGAACTTCGATCATAATTCTCAGATCTTTCAGCATTTTGGAATTCCAAAAATTTGGGGTTTCTTTAAACTGTCATACTTCTTCGTATTTTGACTTGATCGAAAGGTACTATAGGATTTTTTGTGGAACTCCTGCTGATGTATAAATGCCTCTAAACAGATCTTTTCGATTATTAAAGTGAGAAATTTGTCAACATTTTACAATTTTTCTAAAGTTGTTTTTTGGTAATTTTTTGTTTTCTTTTGAATTTTTTTATCGAAGAATTTCAGAACTCTTACGGAAGCAGATAATCATATAAGAAAAACTTAATTTTTTCAAAAGTGGGGGGCTAGCTATTTTTTGAAAGCCGGGTTTTTTGCGATTTTAGCCGGAACTATTTTAAAAAAATAGTCAAGGACTCAAGAATATGCTTAATCTACTTGGAACTCCAAAAAAAGTTCACTTTTGCAAAAGTGGGGGGGGGGGGGGGGGGGGGGGGCCCCAGGAGAAAAGATTTCGTATTTTTTATCTTCCCCGAAGGAGAGTTGATATCTTTTTAAAAATCGCCCATATATGCGGGACATACCATTCCTTACGTATAAAGTATTGCTATACACTCCATTGTATGTGTAAAACAATAAACCACTATACTGAATACCACCACGTTACCGACAACCTAAATCTGAAGGTATTAATTTCATCTGCAATCTGCAGCAGAATGAAACGTTTTTTATGGATACAATTTTACAAATCAATTGAATACCGCTGTAAAAACGATACCGCCAAGCGGGGTAATTTTCGCCATGTGGGGTAGATTTGGACATTCATAAAATGATAATTTAAATTACTTAATGGGGCTTTAACCAGAATCGAAAATCAGTTAAAGCATTAATAAACCCTAAACTGTTTTGAAATTCTGGTTAAAACTCGCTTAAGTAATTTAAACTATCAATTTAGGAATCTCTGAATTTACCCCACATGTCCAAAATTACCCCGTTTGACGGTATTTTCTGATTTCTGATTTACTGTGAAGATATTATATGCGAAGACGGAAGTTTGGTGTATGTAGACCATTTTTTAATGAAATATTATTACATACCAAAACAAATAAAAAATATATACGGATTTGAAAAGGAATAACAAAATTTAATTTAGATTCAATAAGCTGTACGATGGGAGTAATAATGTAATATATAATGAGAAAGTTCGACTGCATTCTGATGGCAATGTCATTTGTAAAGTGCTTTTAAAGTGATTTTAACTATACATATTATCATTTCCTTGTGAATGAAATTGTGAATAGAAATGTATTTAAAAATGATAACAAAGTGTGGAAATGTGATTGGCATTATTACTTAAAATGTATTGTAAAATAATTTTCAAATTATTGTAAAATTATCACAGCCATTTAAAAATAACTGTTAGTTCTTCCAAAGCCCGTATTCCCTAGGAATGTTTGAATTTATTTTTTCTTATGTCAAAAAGTATATTTGCAATGAGTAATAAATAAATTTTCAGGAGAAAAGAATATTTTTGTAAATTGTATGATTATTGCACGTCTCCAAATAAAAAAATGCGCTATAATTACTCTCATTAAGAGTGTAGAATATCTGGAGATCAATGGACAAAATTTAAAAAATAAGACTTTCTTACTTGTTCTATTGCAAAATAAAATACTTTTGGCAACAAAAAAAATATTTCTCTTCATTTAATTGTCTGCATTCGTTTTACGAAAATTCTTTCTGCTGCAGAATTTTTTCATCTGGGTTCATTGTACTTTTTATTGTGATACACGTACATTAACAAATTTGGTCTATCACGGGTTTTAGTAAGAAATCCGTCTTCTTTGGCGTCTTTTTCCTTTTATTTCTGTTCCTGACATTTTTTTATGAGAAATGACTGCGAGGGTGCCATTATGCGTTGGCTTTTGGGATTAGATAATAATTCGAGGGCCGAAATATTACAAGATGGTTTTTCCCACACAGATGAAAACCGTTGCACCTGTAGGATTTGATTCGCGTGAGACTCTCTCTCGGGATTGGGGAGGCGGACAAAGGACGTGAATTTATCGGCCAGTGGATTCTTGACTCCGAAAACCAGATACCTGTCGGCCCGTCTCTAGCTTCTTTCTTGGCCGGATGGGATAGGATAGGATAATAAATACCTATGTTGCGTCGCGCTCACCTGAAAACTTTTTCACAGGCGCCTTGCGTAATCTTACGGAAATGTTTGAAGACTGTAGAAGTGAAGAAGTAAGGAAGAGTGAGACGGAAGAGAGCGCAGAAAAGGCAGAAAAGCGATTCGGTTTCTTGAAGACTTGGAGGGCAGCTGCCCATTCCGTCACATCGGGTAAGTTAATCGACTGTTCTGGGCGGCGCGGCGCGGCAAACCTAAAGATCGCACGCTCAAGATAGCAGATACTCAGATAGTGGATGTGTGGGTATTTTTTCGTACATCTGCGTCTGAAAAGTGGAAAGCTGCTCGCCCCTGCTGCCATTAAATTATTCCCGCTGCACGAAAACGAGTCTTGGCTATTTATAAGTTTGCACTTAAAATTAGAGGAAGAGGTTGTATTCCGAAAAATTCTTTGTTCCTGGATATTTGGTCCCTGGAATTTAGTAATAAACAGCAGAAAATAGACTTTTTTTTTAATTTTACACTATTGCAACAAGCGACTGTTAGCCAAATTAATTCAGGTATTTTTATCAATTGGTTTTCTTCAGGAATAACATTTTACTAGAAGGAAAATTATATAAAATTATACTCTGAAGGAAAATTTTTTACTTGAAAAGGAGAATAATAGTTTTGTATTGTTCTAAACCGAAAAAAGAGAAGAAACTTAAAGTATGCCAGAAAAACTTGATAACTAATTCCAATTTGTGTACTTATCCTCAATGGATAAAAAATGTAATTTCTGCATGCACTGTAAAACATTCTATTCTTGAAAATAATACTTAAATAATATTTAAGAGATAGGCTCACCTTTAAAATTTAAACATACACTTACAACTCCCCCTATTTTTAGGGACGACTAGAAGCCGCCAAAAACAAATGTTTTTTCTTAGTTAAAGCTAGTTTGAAAAGAGAAATTAATTTCTCAAAATTTGCTGGGAGTTCAAGAAAATCACAGAAAAAACTAAAATTTCAAATTCAGTCATATACCCTGATATGGCATTCCCGGATATAACGAAATATTTCTTCGGTCTCTTGAACATGTTAAGATTCCCGCATATCGAGCGGAGCGAAAAATTTTCCCGGATGTAACGGAATTTTGTCCTGAAAGTGGAAAGAAAAAAGTCACAAGTTGAAAATGTTCTGAAGGAAAAAATGAAAGTACTTGCTGAAATAATCATGCATCTTAAGTTTGCTAAATTTACATTTTATTGAGAAAATAGCCACATTGTTGAGTAGGACAAATTGTCAAAGAAAAATGTGAGAATGCTTTCAAATAAAATAGATGAATCTTCAACCTGAAGCAGAAGAAAAAACTCAAAACGTGAAATTAACCAAAAATATTGTATAAACGATTGAAGATTTCACTATTTTACTGTGAAGTATTTTCAGATTTTTCTTTTAGAATTTGTTATATTTAACAATGTAACTATTGAATACATTTTCTCTAGGGAATTCGTTTATTAAAAGAATTTACACCTGACATGAAAAAAATAACTGATTGAAGAGGGAGAATAGACTACGCGACAAGTAGTACTGATGTGAGAAAAGTGGGGGAAAGGAAAGCATGATAGAATTTTTTACCTTTAAATTAAAAATTAAAGTTTTTTGTCCTTACATAGAGTTAGCATAAGGCAACAAGTTACCGAGTGTCGAGGAATTATTTTTATAAGCCTCAAACTTTTATTAATATCGTCTTTCTTATGAAGTTTAACTATCACAAGGAAAATAAATTCAACTTTAGTTTCGGTAGGTATTTTTTGGAGTATTTTTATACAGAAAATTAAAATGTACCATAAAAATAGCGATAAAAAATTAATGTGTCGAAAACACAATTGTGTCGAGGAACAATCCCCAATCGCTGGAGTGCTCTGTGCGTCACATTCGCCCATGGAAGAATGCATGCTGAATGATGTATGTGTTTTTCTGAGGGTATCCTCAAGAGGGTATTTCAGATTCAAATAAAGGAAAACTTTGCTTAATTATTGGATAACGCAATGGAATAAAGTTTAATTACTGTCAGGTAATAACTATAAAAATATAAGCCGTGTACCGAAATTTCTGTATGAATAGCTAGAATTTTTCGGCATATAACACATAAAACAGAGGACGCAGAACAATTAAAAGAGAGAACGCAGGAAATCTGACAAATAAATAAGAAATATTAAATACGAAGTTGAAATTTAAAAATATATAAGGTGGCCCTTTAACAAACTGTAACAAAATATTTCAACCCCTCCCCTCCTAATGTACGTAATTTGTGGTTTCCAGAAATGTTTTGCAATAGACATTACTAGTAGAATTAGGCAGGGTGCCCGAAAACTTTATTTTCAAAATTCCCTGACTTTTCCTTGATTAATTTTTCATGTTCCTTGATCATAAATATTCAAATACCAGCATTTTAATCTTGTAATTATACTTCTAACATATAATCTTTTATAAACGGAATAAAACAGTATTTCAGATACAAATTAAAAAATTTCAAATTTATTAATTTATTTTATACAGCAATGTGTTTTCTACTATAAAAGATCACTTTTTAAGAAAATACTTGGATTTGCGACAAAATAATTATATTTTCAACATAATAGTTGAATTATCGACATAAAAAGATAAATTTCCAACAAAAAAGTGTCATAGTTTATATTTCAATCAAAAAAGATGAAATTTATAAAAAAAAATTATTTTAAACCATAAAGACGAATTTTTAACAGATTAAGATTTTTTACTCAAGAAATGGATGAAATTTAATCTAAATTGTGAAACCTTCAAGCTAAAAGACGAATTCTTTCCGCAAAAATTCAATTTTAAAACAAAAATATGACTGCAGCTAACAATTTATTTCTGACGAAACTGATACATTTTTAACCAACAAACATAAACTTTCAAACCAAGAAAAATATTTTTTGTCTAATAAAAAAGGAGAATTTTCGTAAAAAAAGGCTTTTCAACTAAGCAGTTAAACTTTCAACCAAACAAATCTTGCAAACGAAATGTTTGAATGCTGAAGCAAAGAAGAAGAATGTGCAATAAGTTCCATTTTCTTTTAAAAACGAAGAATTTGTAACCGAAAAGGATGACTTTTTAAAATAGTTGCATTTTTACCAAAAAAAAACGTATTTTCTTTTAAAACGCAGGAATTTATATTTTTAAAAAATTTGGAAAAAATCGTATAATTTTCATATAAAAAAGATTCTAGTTAACTTTTCGAGATTAAAATATAAATATTTAACAAAAAATGAGTTTCTATGAAAAAAGTTGAATTGTCAATCCAAAAAGACACATTTTTACAACCAAAAAGAATGAATTTTTAACAAAATATTTGAATTCTCCTTTGAATAGTTGCATTTTTAATTTTTTTAAGAAAGATGAAATTTGTACTAAAAAGATAAATTTTTAATACAAAACGATACATTTTTTTCTTAAAAGCTAAACTTTCATCCAGAAAAGATTGCAGTTCTCTGTTCGACACCAATAGATTAAATTGAAACGAAAAGAAAATTTTCTACGAAATAGTTAAAGTCTAATAAAACAGCAGAATTTTGTTGCAGTTAAATTTTTATTCAAGAAAGATGAAATTTCTTCAAAAATAGATGAATTAAAAAAAACAATTTAAAACAATTAGTTAAATTTGTATCCATACAAGATTCCAGATCACCTTTCAACCCCAAAGTAAGAGTTGTAAACAATTAGTTAACTCTCTGCTAAATAGTCGAATTTTTAACGGCTCCAAATGCTAGAACTTCTCGATCGCGGCGCTAGTGTCATACAGGTATGAATGTCCGCCATGATGGCTAGTTTAAATATAACCTCAAAAAAATTCCTAAATCTTTTAAATAATTTGTTGAGCTATCTTTAAACTGTTACATTCAAGTGATAATTTGGTCTCAGTGCTGTGTTGTGTAAGCGTGTAAGATATAAAACTGGTAAATCATATAGATATTGTCGATTTGTTTATTGTGACTCGTTTGTGCAATAAATTTTATAAGTACCTACCTCGTTAACGGCAGGATCACTTGTTTTACACACACTTCAATCACAGATATTTCGCGATAAATAAAATTATTATAATTATACAAATCTGCTTCTATATAAATAATAGCTTTTCCATCTATGCAAATAACATTCGTATTACAGTGGTAAATAATGTGAATCAACATTGGCGGCTGACATTTATCCCCCGTGCCACACCAGTGCCACACTGCATACTCAGGAAGTACTGTAAACATTCACATACGACAAAAATGTGCTCATTTTCGTTTCAGTTACTTTGGTCTCCTTATGTCTATTCTCCATGCCAAAAACTATGACTTTTTAAACAGATTGTTAAACTTTTAATGAAACAGTTCCATTTTTGTCCGAGAACAATGAAAAGTCAACTAAAACCGGTGAGTTACAAGAAGTAAACTGTCTAGGAAATAGTTCAATTTTCAACGAAACAGTGCATTTTTCAAAGAAAGATGCAATATGCTTACTGAAAAAGATGAACTTTTGAATAAAAAAAAGACAGCATTTCAGAAAAAATAGCTTTCATCCAAAAAAGATTTCAGTTGACTTGTCAGCAACAAAATATGAAATATTAAGCCAAAGGTTAATGCTCGACAAAAAGAACAGCCAAAAAGGATGTCTTTTTAAGAAAATTGTGAAATTTTCAACAAATTAATAAACTTTATAACTAAAAGGATAATCTTCAGGAGAACGTTTTTGCGAAATTGCAAAAATTATGGGCATGGAACTTTGGAGTTGAAATATTTTTAGATGCAAAAACAAATAAAAGGACAATGCAAATGTTCTTTGTTGAAAATCAAATTCTCTTCGGCACTATACAAGCGAAAAGGAAGAAGAACGATTTGGAGAGTCCCAATTTACCGTGAAAGCCATTGATGCCCTCCCCCCCCCCCGATTCTGTCGTAAAATTTAAAACATTGACAACAATGTGATTAAGCACAAATTATACGGATATGGTTAAATTAAAGATTTAACATAAATATAATAAATATCTATACCTATACCAGGCGATTAGGATTCAATAATTCTCGGTGATTGAGAATTTTGAAGACATCCGTTCTTCTAGCGTTATATTTAATATATAAGTTAGGATATTTTAAGAACTATCGATAGATTCAATAATTAGAATGTTTAAAAATATTTTTCAGTCATTTATTTATTATTCACTATTTATATATTATTTACTATTTGTTTATTATGTATTACTTAATATTTATTTAATTATTATTTATTTATTTTTCTCTGACTATAGTCCATAGTTTCTAGACGGTCTATAAGTCCAATGCTTGAAGATTTCTCCACTAGGAAGAATAAGATATAAGAAAAACATTATATATTCACATTATAAAATAAAAAGCAAAAAAGCGTTTTGTGGTGGTACTAAATTAATCTGACTAATTCAGACGAGACAAACACAGTCTAAAAATAGAATATAGTTGAATCAGCATTTATTTTTTCACATAAATGTTAAGAGCATAAAAAAATAAATACACCTGGATTTGAATTATATTGCCTTTGAAAAACAAGACCGTAAATAAAAGGAGCGCAATTTTTTTACCATGTGTACTCTGTAGTTTCGTAATTCTAATACACCGCACTGTGATACACGCACATACATAATAAAGTACGATGGTTTCATTCTGTTGAAATTAAAGCCTCAAGCCTGCATTTCTACTTATTTAGAATTCTTATCTCCTCAGATGTGTTTATCATAGGGACAGTTGACATTTTAAAATTTGCATTTCAATCATTTATTCTGTATCATTGTTTAAGAAAGAATTTGATGAAAAAAGTTTCAGGTCTGAATTTAGCACGCAAAACTACTGCAAAAATTTCACATCCCATTTCACGAAGATGTTATTTGACATAAATGTAAATAAAAGGTTTTGTAATGTCGCATGTGACTTGCCTAGGGTCATATAAGAAAAGGCATTAAAAATTGAAATTTAATGGCGCAAAAATGAACTGTTTGAAGGTATTAGGCCTAAAATCATATATCTGAAAAAATAGTTTTTTAAAAATAATTTTAGAATAAACATAATATTGGTGATGACGTCATTTCAAATAAACCCCATCATTTTTAATGAAGGTTTTAAAACTTTTAAAAAACATTTATTTTAACAATGTTTTTCGAAACTGAATTTTTTCTTAATGTCGCTTCCTACCTGTTTTTGAAAAATGTTGGAATTTTAATGAAGGTAGTTTCTGTATGACCGGACACAAGCCACGTCCCCCTCCTTTTTCCAGCTCCCCTTCCCCATGTCAGGTACGTAGATTTAGATTCGATCCTGTTATAAATATACATAAACGCACGGACTATCCGGACGTTTAGATTCGGTTTTGAATAAATAATGGCTTATTTTTCGTGGAAAACATTCTCTACAACTCTGCTGTTTTCATGTTTTGAAGTAAACTTTTTTTGCTGCAATCATTTAAAACATTTTGTAAACAGGCGAACTTAAAAAGAAACCTATACTTGAAATTTATAGACTTAAAAAAAAGAAGCATAAGAGTTGTAGGAAATGTTTTCTACGAAAAAATAAGCTACGATTTATTAAAATTCAGCTATTTTAAATAAATTGGTAAGAAGCGACATTGAGACAAAAATATTTACAAAAACTAGTGCTAAAATTGTTTTTCGTATTTTTAAAACTTTTTTCATAGAAACAATATTTTTCTATGATAAGAAATTACTGATAAGATTATATCAATTCTTAAAATCATGGAAAAGGAAAACTTTTTTCAGGGGCCTGATGTTCGGCATAACTATACCCTTATATCATGTGTCACTGAAGAAATTAGAAATTAGAAATTTTGCTATTTCACTACTCAATAACTTCAATTTGAAAGTCCAAAAAATCGCTCCTTTTACAGCTTTCCCTTCCCTTTTCCACGTCCATACGTTTAGACTCAAGTATGCTATGAACGTACATAAACTTACGGACCATCCGGATGTTTATACTTGGCGTATATTTAATTTAAAAATGTTCAAAAATGAACATTTCTAATTCAATGCCTTCCAGATTAAGAAAATTTAAAGGGTCTCAAAAAATTTCTAGTCTGCATATTTAGAACTGCATCTAAACATTCCAATTATTCTTTATATTTGGCCCTGTTTACTCAATTTTCTTTTATTGCATGGATACGGGGTGACGTAACTTTGAAGTAATTTACTTAATACGATTGGCGTTTGAGTTAAGCTGACATTAAGGAACTAGTGATCTGATGATAAAGACACTGGCAAATAATATTAGTACTTAAACTGATATTAGATATTTAATAGCTGGAGGAACAATCGTAACTGGAATTCTAAAAATTGATAAGTAAGTAACTTGAAGTTCCTAAAAGAAAAGTCAGGAAAGTTTTTATTTTTTTACCGAACATTTATTGAAACAATGATGTTTTCCTTAGAAAAACTGGATTTAGCATACATACTAAAGAAGAGAAAAAACAACGGCATTTATATATAAACACGGATTTAATAATTAGCTTTCGTGAACATTTTTTAGATATTCTGCGGTCATCAAAAATGCCAATCAAGAATACGAAAAATGATGAATTATATAAGAATATGAATAGAATGATATATAAATATATAGTACGAAAATTCAAGTACAATGTAGCCAGAAGAAAAGAACTGCGATGCATAGGGGGAATTCACGAGGAAATATTTAGCCCGCAGCTTTTTAATAGGAACATCAATCCTCATTTGCGATACGACAGCAGTACTGTCCGCTAGATTTAATAAGATATTTCTTTTATAGGTGCTACGCAAACAGTAAACGTGTGACTTCCTCATTTATGATAGGGGAAAACTCGCCTTTCCAACTTGGACCAGCATCCTGAATCCTGATACATTATTCTCTACTGCAAACAACACACTCGTTGACAATTACAAACTGTGATACAACTTGAAAATTATTTACTTTTAAACACATATCTGCGGCTACTTCTGAACGTTGTAATTTTCTGAAAATTAATTTGATTCAAATCATAGCATCCAAAAATTAACTGAAGATAAAGAATGTCAAAAATGTGGCTTTTAA
Organism: Druon quercuslanigerum; assembly: GCA_010014905.2. NCBI lineage: Eukaryota > Metazoa > Arthropoda > Insecta > Hymenoptera > Cynipidae > Druon > Druon quercuslanigerum. Next base: position 9,408 of record JAAAKG020210206.1, on the reverse strand, counting down.
CAAAATTTTAATAAAAAATACGATAAATACAAAAGTTTAAAGTAAAGACTTGCTTCATATTGATTTTTAATTCGGGCTAAAAATCCGAAATACAATCTCTAAATATCAAGATTTCTCAGTAAAATGGTTAGAAAATTTGTCATTAATGCTTTGAACTAAAAAACCTTTTATGAAGAAAGTTTTAAAAAAACATCCTTTTCGTATTGCATATTTTTCTCTCAATCGATCTGATTTCACAAAATAATGAGGAAAGAAACTATATCCACAAATTTAATATTTTTCGTGGGTTATCAATATAGAAAACTTATAAAAAAGTGTGGTAAATTACTTTAATTCATGGAATTTTTCGCGAAAATCCAGTAGAATTAGAAAATAGTTAACACAGAATTCCATGTCCAAAATTGGGTGTTTCCCGTACACTAGTAATTCTGAAACACGGCGTCTTCAAAAATCAAAATGAAAAAATGACATTCCGATTTTCACTTGTATTTCTTCGTGAATTTCCACGCGTAAATTTTCAGTTTTTACCGAAGATACGATTGAAAGAATGTTTTAGTGAATTGTTTTTGTTTCAGAATGTGTATTAGACGATGTCTCTTTGAATCTAAATGATGCCTTTTATGTTATGGCCCACCAAATTTAAACTATTTTTATTTACCAAGTCAAATATCTGTGTTAGAATCCATCTTAAACAAAAATAAGGCCTATCTGTAACAAAAAATGGTTTGTAAATAAAAAAAAAGTTAATTTAACACAATGGGAAATATCCTATTAAGATGTTTTCGCAAACTAGGAAATGACTCATGTGAGTTTTTTTGTGAGATTTGAGTTTTAACCCCGAAAAATTGAAATCTATAGCCAAAATAAAGTCAAACATTAAATTTCTCACTCCTTCTTAAAGTCAAGTTCCTTAAATCCTCAAAATTGAAACCCACCCCTCGGACAAAGGCCATAATCTGTTTGCCTTTATGCTGACACAAGAGATCATTTCCCTAAATATGCGTTTACGATACAATTGGCAGGTCCTGTCTAAGTCTAAGCCCTGAGGTCTCCCTTGTAACACAATGCACTTTAAATCTCCAGTCTGACCCAAATATCCCTGTCCCATTTGCCCTTCGGTTTGCCTGCCGAAATTCCTATTCACAAATAAATGGGTTATTACACGCTCAATGGTTTCCGGTAGCAATACCCAAATCGTAACTCTCCTAAAACCTAAATTCTAAATCTAGATTGAATAGCGCAGGCGAGATGGCGTGTTAAACTTTAGAGTAGTGCGTTTATAGCCGTAAGAAGTACAATAATTGCACTTGACGCTCGAGTGTCGAGGCAGTGGTCGAGGATGCTTTTTCTATTATGTGATGCCTAAAATCCCACAATGCATCAGCAGGTAGCTGATCGTCGATCGAGGGCTTCAGCGGTCAACGGCCTTTGCAATGCAGCAAATGGGCAGGGCCATTTCTTCTATCTATCTATCTATGTTTCTATGCCTATTTCCTCGTCCATGTGTTACTGTATGTGCCTGGGTCTATCTTTTAATTCCCTTTCAACTCACATACATTAATTTTATTCATGAGGGGTGTTGGTGTGTGGGGATAGCGATGACCGAAACACGCAACTCTCTCTGATGCCTCTTTCTGAAGTTCACGTCGGGATCAGCCACCCCAAAGAAAAGGCACGCCGAAAAGTCAACCATGCGATAGAGATAGCGGATAGACGATAGAAGCCGCGTTAGGACTTAGATGTTTTAGATCTTAGAAAGAACCTGTTTCTTCCTTTTTTGTGCTACACGACTTTGCTTCCACCTCCGTCCCCCGCTCGTTTGATCAGCGGCCATTGGTCGTTGCTCGGAATAAGAATGCGTTTGACTAGAGACTAGAGACTAGAAACTAGAGGCTAGCGACTAGACTAGAGCCATCGCTGCAGGCCTCCGTGAAAATTCTGGAAGGGACGAATATATTATAGAGGCTGTTTTGCATCGCTCTTTTCTTTCTCCTTTTGAATATTTGGACTTTGAATTCTGAAAGAAAGTCCTTTATGCACTAAAGAAAAGATGACAAAGGCAATACCTTTTGCAATTAATTTGAATGACTATTAGATATATTAGCAGATGCGGCGTTTGCAGTGCAAGAGTTGATGTGAAAGGTTGGAATTTGTTCAGTAGAAATGGGGAAAAACTAAGTTGGATCTGAACAAAATTGGAATGTGAATGTGACACGAAGAGATCCTTTAGGTTAATTTTTGTCGTAATAATGCAGAAATGTCGACAAAAATAATAAAACCTCTTTTACAATATCTTACATTCCTTATACTTTGAAATTGTTTCCTTGTGACGGTTGTTGAGGGCGGTGACGGGGTTTATTGACTTATCACCCCTAGTTTGAAGATAATATAGTATGCACCAAGAGGGAGAAGAAGGACTTTATTGACGAACGTATGTTGTCAGTACTCGTCCCCGGCTCGCACACTCCTCTACGACTCGTACTGAAAACATACAAGTGTCAACAATGTCCCTGTCCCTCATGATTCATATATTTTATATAAAAAATGCATAGATATGGTCGCGTTCTATGTCCCACTTTTCAAGGCCATTGGTATGTTTTGGCCATGCATATATGTGATGACAAAAATTTATACGTCATAGATATATAATAGCCATTACATACCTATAAGAGCTACATAGGGGAACTTTGAGTTCGCACCAACAGGCATAAAAAACGGTCGTATTGCATTGGTTATTTGTTTCTGAAATAGAACCACATCAGGTTCGAATGCAGCGATCGATAAACATATAATTTTTGTTTATTAAACACTTTATAATGCTGAATAACAAATAGTAACATAGTGTTCATATTTCTAATCTCTTTGTTATTCATAGGGCCTACTAAGGATTTAAACCTAAAATGTTAAAAGATCAGTTGAACCTGTTTGTCAAAAACTGTTTGTTCAATAATACTAATCAATGAAACGTAGGTCTCCATAGTTAGTTCAAATACATTTTTCAAAATGTAATCTTAAAAAAAGAATGTTATATTTTCCCTTAACTATACAGAAAGTGCATTTTTTTAAAATGCTTATAAAGTGCTTTGACCTTTTGTGCTACGCGAAATATATATTTTACAAACTCAATTAAAACTTTAAAACTATTTTTTCAATATTTAAGCTAAGCTATAAAGTTAATACTGTATGTACGCGAAAAGTTTCCTTGAAGTTTTTAAAATAAAAATATTTCACTCACTTAAATGTTTAGGCGAAAAGTCAGATTACTGTATAAACTATTTCATATTTTCCAACCGGAATACACAATTAAACATTTCAGCACCCAAAATATGTATATTTGTACTTAAATATGGCTTTTATTTAATAAATGGAAACTTTGCTTCAAGGCAAGTCTCCACCTCAAACATAAAGTAATCAAATAATTTATTTGTGATTGCGTATAGAAAAAATTTATTTTTCCATACATTCACACAATGTAAAAAAATCTTTGGTGATATTTACAATCAGTTGTTATTTTATGCACAGTATGTTTTCAAATCAAAATGTACAAGTACAACCTCGTGAATTTGCCAATGTCGACAGAAATTCACGATCTGGTCTAATTTCACCCCATGAAACGTTGTGAACTAACAGTTCGATGTGAAATTACTATGTCCAACGATGCAAATTATTCGATTCACGTGGCTCATGTTAAATTTATGTAAGCGAATACATTTAAATGAGCTTATGAATTTACATTTTTTTTAGTAAAGTTGCAGCCTCTAGCGTCATATCACAGATGGGTAGTATTCGGCTAGGAATCCTGAGAAATTACGAGCAGGGCGTAAAACGACAATCCATAGACATAGACCAACTGACATCAGAAAATTACATTTCCGAGTCTCTAATATTGCTAAAATCGTTCTATGCTCTAAAAATTTGCAATGTAAATGATATCAGAAAAAAGCAGTCTGCACCTAATTTAACCTGGAGTGTTTTGAAATTTTGAACCTTACGAACATAACCTTAAAATTGAAATATGGCCTTACCAATTTACAATCTGCACTCTCTTTTATAGAAGTGTTTATAATATATATGTAGACACTTACGTTACAATCTGTTTTTTTGTAAATATTTGAAATTTTTTATATCTTTTCATTGATCTAAAAAGTAAAGTATGTCAGACAAACTTTCAAAAATTTAATATTTTATCATATTCATGATAAAATTTTTTCCGTATACCATTTTACAAAATAAAAAGTTTCAGGCAGAAACTTTAAATAATGATTTTTAGAGGTTAAAAGCTGTTTCATTTACTTTTAAGAAGTTTATGAGAAAAAGATGTTGTCTCTTCTATAAATTCAAATGAAAATCTGAAAGTAATTTCCCAGTTTTTAAAAGTAATTTTTAATTGATTCAACTTTTATACTTCATATATAGTTTTGATTTTTGAACGATCCTCAGCTATTGAATGAATTATTTAAAAATGTCGACTAGAAATAAAAAATAAAGCGTTTCATCGACTTTCAATTATATTTTTTTGATTAATGTTCGTGTATAATCATTTTTGATACATCCTTTGTTTGGTAATTTTGAATTTTTAGGATTTTTTTTAAATTCGGTACATTTATGTCATCCTCTTGTACCTATGAATTGATTTTTAATGTACTATATAAATTTAAAAAATAAGTTGAATCCTATAAAGTTGCGCAATTTGCGCAAGAGGCACATTCTGGATTTTAAAAATATTCAATTTCATATTTCTTCTATGAGCAGAAATATACAAGTTTTAAAAAAAAGATTCCATACTTTTTAATTGCCGAACTAAAGAAAAATTACGATAATAATCGCCAATGAAACAAATCAGAAATACATAATTTAATGTTTTCCATTCAAGCAAAATAATGTATAGAATCTAAGCAGTCATGGTTAGTGAATGTACTTTTTTAAAATTGCAATTAAAAAAAAAAAAAACCAAGAAATTGTATATTCCCTTAACCACATAATACGAGAATTCTAGATCAATCTAAAAATTCTATAACCCCTTCCTCACACTACTCCCTTAGCCACCGAGTGATTCACGCCTACCCCGAAAGGGAAACGGCTTAATGGTTAAATAATAATAAAATAATAGGTACAGTTTTTAAAAATGATTATTTTGTGATGATTGCTTATGAATAATATTTTTTTCATAAACTCGATTAAAATTTTAGACTAAAATTTCAATATTTGAAACGAACTACAAAGTTTATACACATTTGAGCTATTAAATCGGGTTTTATAAGTATGAATCAAATTAGGTTTTAATAATAAAACTTTTTAACTTATTTCGGCTTTACTCAATCTCAGGATATTAATCGAAAAAAGGACATCTCTTGTTAAAAAGGAAACCGAAATAATAAATTATTCTAAAGGAATTCAAAGTATGAGTTCTAAAAGAGACGTTTTATACAGAAATTTTGCACTGGAAAAAAATTAGAAAGAAACTAAAATTATATAGATTAGGCACTTTTGAAAGATAGACATTGCGGACATGAGATGTAATAGTTTTTAAGGTCATTTTCCAAAAGAGTTATATTGGAGTCTCAGTTATAAAATCTGAAGGATTTCAACTTGTACATGGAGTCGCCAAATTATGAACCCCTTATTATTTTTTTCTGTGAACGTTTTAGCATAAAGGCGTATTTAAATTTTTATTGATGATCAACAAAATTAAACAACTCTTTCGATTTTTTCAAAAACTACTTGTACTTCTCTATAAAAAATGAACCGTCCAAAAAACACCAGATTATGATATTTTTATTGCTTTAGGGTTTTCGCAATGATAATTGGCCACAAAGTACTGCGCTAATTTCAAGTGATAAGGAAAAGCGCGATGTTCTATTATATGTTCCAAAAAATTGTATAGAAAGGAAAACATCAAGTTTAAATTTATTTTCATTTTTTAATAGGTTGATTTTTATAAATGTGGGGTTTGTTAACAGGGCTTATCTGCAATTTTATTAAAGCCGCGTATACTAATCTATACTCCATGTTAATTTATCAACCTATAAAATGAGAGGAGTTAAAAAAAAGTTTAAGTCTAAATGAAATAAATCGTGAAAATAGCAACTTTTTCCGTATTTTAAATATTTCAAAATATTTTCACCTGTTCTGAATACGGTTTAGTTGATTTTAATTAATAATTAAAATTTAATTTTTTTAATATTTTAAAACTTGTGTGTCTTATGGTCGCATGTACTGTCACGCGACCTTTGTAAAACGCATATCGATCACAAACATTCCTTGATCTCTTATTTTTATATTTGCATACTTACTTGGATTCTTCTTAATTAAAAAAGATATATAATAATCTGATTGTCTAAAATGGGCAAATTTTTCGTATTCGTTCATATATACTTAAGAAATTGTTTATTTATGTATTTTTTAATTTATTTTTATATTATTATCAGGGTAATTGGTGGGTGCAGATTTAGCACAGAAGCGTCAGTCACTCATGTAGTTCGATAAAAGTTTGAAAGTAAGGAAACCAATTTTCTGCGCATTTTTTGTCCTATAAAGAGGATTAAGGTTAATGGAAAACGGAGTGACTTGTTCGATATTATGCAAGATATTAGACAAGGACACGTTATATCCTAATGACTATTTATTATATTTATGGACTAGTATCTAAGAATGGCCCTTTTCGACGAAGAAGGTGTGGATCTCGAGACAGTAAGGGTACGTGGGTTAGCGTTCGAAGATGACAAGGTTGTTATGGCAGAGTCAATTTAAGACTTACAAAGAATGTTGAGCAACCTGAATAGAAGCATGAAGAACATGGACCTCAAAATTAACGTAAATAAAACAAAAATTATTGATAAGTACGTATATCTTGGGAGTCTATTTGCTAGTGACGAATAGATAGATGGGGAGTTAGATAGGCGTATGAACGAAGGTGAGAAGATTATCGGTAGAGCAGGGCCCATTATCAGAAGTAAAAATATATCAAATAAAGCTAAAAGGACAATACATTATGATATATTTATACCAACTGTAATGCAGGGCAGCGAGATGTGGACATATCAAGAAAAGGATAAGGGTAAAATTAATGCGATTAATATGAAATTTCTGCGCATAATATGCGGCAAATCACTGATGGAAAAAGTGAGTAATGAGATAATCATCAAAGAATGTGGTGTAGAGGAACCACTAGTTGGCTTATGTGAAAAAACTCTTTAGGTTGGCTTCAGTATATGTTGAGTAAATGAAAGATGAAAGACTAACGAAACAAATGTATCAAGGCAAAGTAAATGGCAGCGTGCCCAGAAGCAGGCCGCGGAAAGAATGGTTAGAATATGTATAATTGAGACTCACTCTTTTTATTAACTATTTGTCGCCAAACTTTTCTGTTCTGTCATTTCTTTTCTAGCTTCCTTCACGTCTATGCATTAATGCAACCTTATTTACCCCGAAAGGAAAATCACTTAATAGTATAATAATAATGATAAAACGATTTAACCAAAAATTTTGATTGAAGCAAAAGAATTTGGTCAAGAAAACAAAAGTTTTCTACAGTTTCCCCAATTTCTTCTCCTAACTGACAAAATGCGGTCAGATAATCAATTTTTTAAAATAAAGATCATTTTTTTGAGTACCAAACTTTTTGGGTGCTTCTATTTAGGTTGCTCAACATTCTCTGCATGTCTTCAATTGAGTCTGCCACAACAACCTAATCATCTGCGAACGCTAACCCATACGTATTCTCACTGTCTCGAGCTCCACACCTTCTTCGTCTTCTTGTCTAATATCTTGCATATTATCAAACCAGCCTTTTAGTTTTCCATTAACGGGAAAGTTTTTTTAGGGCAACAAATGCGCAAAAAATTTGTTTCCTTACTTTCGAACTTTTATCGTTTGGTTGATTAAAACAGTTACTGACAGGTTCTAAAATATGGTTTAGACCTTTATTCCAGAAATAGAAAAATAAAAAAAAATGACGAAGTTATACAGGCATTCAGCGTTTCTTCTGTTGACGAAATTGACAGAATTGATAAAAGTGTCAGAATACTCAGAATTGATTTTTTTATCATTGATAAACATATAAGAATTATAATCTAAAATACAATATTTGCAATTCCGATAAATATTGAAATTCGGATAATTTAAATAAATGTCTACAAAAATATCGGATTCATCTCATCGTCAGTTTAATATATAAAATCAGTATATGCTGATGAAGAGTTGCAAAAAAATTTTGTAAAACTATAATAATTTTATTATTACTATTTTTCAATTGAGTCATGGGTCATTACTTAATTTTTTTATAAAGGAACGTCCTTTATTGACGTAAGAAGATTTTTTATTTCTACTCAATATATCAGAATATTTAATTATTGTCACTGTAAACGAAATCTTAAAAGATTTCAAAAAATTTCAAAAGATTTCAGGACATTACCAGCGTTTTAAGGCATTTTAAACTATTCTAAAGGATCACGAGAGGTTTCAATTTTTTCAAGGGATTTTACCAAATGTTTAGGGACTTCAAGGAGTTTAATCAGATTTGAAGAGATTTTACGACTGTTTAAGAGATACCAAAAGATTTGTACAGAATTTAAGGGATTTTCAAAAGTTTGAAGAAATTAAAAACGATTTCCGCATATTAAAAATAATTTTAGGAGTTTCAATAGATCTTAAGAGATTTGAAGATATTTTAAAAGAAGGTACGAGATTTTCAAAGGATTTTAAGAGATACCGATAAGTATATTATCAAATTTTGAAGGATATTGGTGGATTTTAATACGATTTCGAAGATTTAAAGGGATTTCATAAGATTTTACGCGACTTCGAAAGTTTTACAAAAATTTAAAAGAATTGATGTCATAGGATCTTAAGAAAATTTAAAAGATATAAAAGACTCATTGTAATTTCAAAGGATTCCCGAATAATATAAAAGATTTAAAGAAATTTCGAATAATTTCATTGGCTTTTGAAAGATTCCCATGAATCTTAAAGGTTTCTAAGATTTCAAAGGAAATTTCGTGATATTTCACAAAATTTCAAGTATTTGTACCTTTTTAAAAGAGATTTTGAGCGATTTTCTCAGATTTTAAAGGCATTATAGACGTATAAATTATTACAAGCACAAAAAGAGGATACTCAAGCGATTAATTAAAGAAAGTAAAGATAAAATTAGAGCAGAAGAACAGAAAAAAATACAAAATGACTTTGAAGGAAGCAAGATACTACTTTATAAAGTAATGAAGGGAAATAAGAGTACAGAATTTGTCAACATGAGAAATAGTAAAGGGGTAATGCAATATGAGGCAGGCGGGATTATAGACGCTTTCAGAGACCATTTTAGGGGACCAACCGGAGATAAAGCTATAGGAAACCACAACTGCGATGTAGAACACAATGCGTTAGAAAACTCATTTGAGCCAGTCTGTGTCC
>JAAAKG020210195.1:3678-22654 GCA_010014905.2 Druon quercuslanigerum | reverse complement strand
GAAGAACAATTATTTTCAAAATGGGGAAAAAAGAAAAAGGGGACACCTGCAATTTGAAAAAATATAACATTAAGCAACGGATTCACGAAATTAGAAATTTTCTCAATTTCAAACTATTACTATAATTATTATAAAAATAAATCTTTAATGAAAAATCATTAAATATTTAATATTCTCAATGAAATTCGTACAACTTTTTCTAGTTTTGAATTTCAAGTTCAAAAAGTTTCATTGTGATTAAAACTGTAACTGAATAAACTAATTCAAACAAAAAAGTGGAAAAAATCGCACGATTCGAGCCCTGGATAATAGATAATTTTCTAAACTTTATTTCTCAATCGCTCACCTTTCCTCTTCCTGCTTCTTTCTGAGCAGTTTTTCTTCTTCGTCCAATCTTCGAGCTCGCGCGACGTGATATTGAGCCTGGGAAAGTAAATCTTGACACCTTTTCGATTCAGTTTCTGCCAATTGTTCCATTCTGTCTCCATGCGAACCCAAATACTGGAAATATTTGTTCGAAAGTCCAAGTTCGTGCACTGCCTGCAAGACAGTTGTCAGAGTTGACTTTTCGTCCTTCAAAATTGAAGTTGCTAGTCTTTGCAGGACCAAGGCGATGTTGTAGAGCAAAACTGTGTCTTGAGGAGCTACTTTTCGAGCCTACGATATCAAATAATCATCATTAATTAATTAAGTAAAATTTAAAAATAAATTCAAAAATCAGATTTCAAACGTCTAGTGTTCTCAGACTTAACAATAGGAGAATAAATTCTTCTAAATAAAATTATATTCAGTTCCCAGGGTGTCTACTTAAATCCTGCAAAAAAATTCCCTGACAGTTACAGGTTTTTCCCAGGTATGATTTGTCCCGAGTTTATTACAAATAATGTCCCTTTTTATTTTATAGGAATTTAATTAATATTACAAGATATTCTTAAATATTTCAGCAGCTTACACTTAAAATTTAGTGCATATTTAGGTAAAATAATGTGAGTACTATATTAAAAATTAACTTGAACCTCTTCAAATTCCTAACTTACACGTAGAAATTTGTACTTTCAAAAAGATACATGAATTTTTAAACAAATACTTGAAATTTCAACCAAAAGGATTAATTTTCTACCAAAAAGACGATTTTATAAAAAAAAATACATTAATTCTCAATCAATGAATTGAGTTTTCAACTGAAAAAAGATCAATTTTCAAAGAAATAGCTGAATTTTGAACTAAAAAGTATCACTTTTCAACCAAAATGGAATAGTTAAATTTTCAGTTAAAAAAATTATTCTTACACAAAAAGATTTATTTTTCAAACAAATTTAAACTACCCTTTAACCAAGTAATTTTATTTTCAACAAAAAAGATGGCTTAATTACAAAAAAGAACAATAGATAATTGCAATACTTGAATTTTTAAGCAAAAAATGGATTTTTAAACAAGACGATTAATTTTCAAACAGGACAATTCATTTTCTAGCTGAAAAGACGATTTTTAAATTAAATATATGAATGTTTAACAAAAAAGTTAAATTTTCAATTAAAGAAAACCCACTTTTAACTAAACCGTTAAATTTTCAACCAACCTAATGAATTTTCAACTAAAATGATCAATGTTTATCTCGAATAAATGAATTTTTAACAAAAGATGAATTTTTGAGAAAGGATTTCAATTTAGAACAAAGTAGTTTTATTTTTATCTAGCACGATGCATTTTCTACCATTTTAGACCATGTAGACAAAAAAGTTATAGACAAAATTAAAAACATATGAATTTTCAACAAAATATTTTCATTATCAAATACAAATAAAATAAATTTTTAACCAAATAGTTAAATTTCAAACAAAAAAAGATCCATTTTTTTTAACAAAAATGGAATACAAGAATCGTTTTTATCAACGAAGACGAATTTGATTGAAAATACATGAATTTCAAATTAAAAAATAAATTGTCAAATAACAATTAAATAGTTAAATTTTGAGTTAAAACATGCATTTTTAACCAAAGCTACGAATTTTCAACTAAAATAATGATTTAATTTAATAAAAAATTGATGAGTCTTTAGTTATAATCATTAAATTTCCCATAAAAATAATCATTTTCAGCCCAGAAGATTGATTTATAAGAAAAGGTCAACATTTTCCACGAAAAATAAGTTTTCAACCAAACATTACAGTTATATTTTAAGTAAGAAAATTAATTTTTCAATAACAAAAAAAACAAGAAACAAATCTTCAACAAAATAGTTTCAAACAAAAGAGCGTGTCAATTTAATTTTGCAATTTAAAAAAAAAAAATTAATTACGCTCTTGCGAAAATTCCCTAACTTAACAAAAAAATGTCCTGACAATTCCAGGTTTTCCAGGTAGGGCAGACACCCCCTGGATAATATACAATAATTCTCAATAATTCTCAATCAAAGAGTTAAATTTTTAACTGAAAAAAGATCAATTTTCAAAGAAATAGCTGAATTTTGAACTAAAAAGTATCACTTTTCAACCAAAAATGGAATAGTTAAATTTTCAGTTAAAAAAATTATTCTTACACAAAAAAAAAACAGATTTATTTTTCAAACAAATTTAAACTACCCTTTAACCAAGTAATTTTATTTTCAACAAAAAAGATGGCTTAATTACAAAAAAGAACAATAGATAATTGCAATACTTGAATTTTTAAGCAAAAAATGGATTTTTAAACAAGACGATTAATTTTCAAACAGGACAATTCATTTTATAGCTGAAAAGACGATTTTTAAATTAAATATATGAATATTTAACAAAAAAGTTAAATTTTCAATTAAAGAAAACCCACTTTTAACTAAACCGTTAAATTTTCAACCAAACTAATGAAATTTCAACTAAAATGATCAATCTTTATCTCGAATAAATATATTTTAAACAAAAAGATGAATTTTTGAGAAAAGATTTCAATTTAGAACAAAGTAGTTTTATTTTTAAACAACACGATGAATTTTCTACCATTTTAGACCATGTAGACAAAAAAATTAAAACACATGAATGTTAAGCAAAATATTTTCATTATAAAATACAAATAAAACACATTTTCAACCAAATAGTTAAATTTCAAACAAAAAAAGATCCATTTTTGAACAAAAATGAAATAGAAGAATCGTTTTTATCAACGAACACGAATTTTTTTGAAAAAAAACAAGAATTTTAAATTAAAAATATAAATTGTCAAATAAAAACTGAATAGTTAAATTTTTAGTTAAAAAATAAATTTTCAAACAAAGTTATGAATTTTCAACTAAAATAATGATTCGCCCATTTAAATAGTTCAGTCTGCAACCAAAAACATGAATTTTGAAATATATTGATGAGTCTTTAACTTGAATCATTAAATGTCCCATAAAAAGAATTAATTTCAGTCCAGAATATTGATTTATAACAAAAGGTCAACATTTTCAACCAAAAATAATATTTCAACCAAATATTAAATAGTTATATTTTAGGTAGGAAAACTAATTATCAAATACAAAAAAAACAAGAAAGAAATTTTCAACAAAGTAGTTCAAGTTGCGCTTGGAATAAACTTAATAAACTGAACTTTCATTCAAAAAATGATTTCAAACAAAGCAGCGTGTTATCCCATTTAATATTGCAATTTAAAACAAAAATTAACTACGCTCTTTAAAAAATTCCCTGACCTCAAAAAAAATTCCCTAACAATTTCTGTTTTTTTCCAGGTATAGTTTTTTTAAAGTACGGAGTGATTCAAATATTTTGCATTTTTTAACACAATCGATTCGGAATATAGATACGATTTTGCGAGTTTATTATGAATAATGTGTTTTTTCGGTTTCTAGGGTTTCAATTAAAATGTTTAGTTTATACTTTAGAACGCGTTGACGAATTTTATTACAAGATATTCCTAAAGCTATTAGCATTATGGATTAATAATGTTATTAAATAATAACACAATTTGAAAATTTACCAAGCAATTTTTTTCAATTTTTTTTCAATCTACAAAAGTTAATTTTCTACATAACAAAATTAATTTGGAACCAAATCATAAAATTTTCAAACTAAAAATATTGACCATCAACTCAAATCAGTCGCAATGTTAACCAAATAGTTTGAATTTTTTAATCCAAAATACGAATTTTTCATAAAACAGTGGAATTTTCAAAAAAAGACTTCATTTTTAACCTAGAAAGGTGACTTTCCTACCCAAAAAAATACAAATCTTCCATCTAAAAGGACGAATTTTCTATCCTTTTAAATAGAACATTAAATCGATTTTATTAATTACATTTTATTATACTTAATTTTATATATAAACATTTATAAAATAAACACTGATGTAAATTTCATTCTTATTTTGCCGTAAAAAATATTCAAAATTTTGCAAAAAATAATTAAATATTTAACAAATTTTTTATTTTTCGTTAAATTATTATTAATTAATTTGATAAATTATTATAACTATTAGTATTTGGTTGAAAATACAACTGTTGTGACTTGATTGTTAATCTTTTTAGTTTAAAAATGCAGTTTTTAGACTGAAAAGTCATGTAATTTTAAAACATGAATTCTGAACTAATAATATAATACTAATATTTTCAATTAAAAATACTCTTTCTTATTGGGTTCTAATAATTTCGTTCATATTTGATTTAAAAACATTTTTTAAATAAAAAAACAGGGGAAGTATATTGATAACAAGAGGCAAAAAAGAGAAATTCTTTTTAAGAAAATGTTAAAAAAAGAGAGCACTATAAAAAAAAATGTGAATTATATATTTTTTAACACATAACTTACCTTTAAAAGAGTCATTTTCGACTCTTGAAGTTTTCCTGCCTTAAAGTAGGCGCGTCCAAGGTATTGCAAAACTTCCACATGGTGATACTTGTAAAACTTCCTCAAACAATTTTCGTACTAAAAATAGAAAAATATATAAAAAATTATGTCATAAAACGAAAATTTCAAAGAATATAATTAATATTGGTCATCAATTTTATTACCATTTGAATGGCGCTGACGAATTGTTTTTGCTCTACGTAAATGTGGGCGATATTGAGCCAAACGTCGCAGAAATCTGCTGTTGCTTCTCTGACTTGAGCGAAAATGTCTCTCGCTTCATTCACGCAACCTTTGTGAGCGAGAACTGCACCAATTCCGTTTGCTGCCCAGATATTTTTCGGATCGTTTCTCAATACCTTAAAAGAAAATTTTCAAGAATCAAATAAATAAAGAACAGTTACAAACTTTAAATTCAACTACGAATTTCTTGAAAATTACAACAACAAATAAAGAAGAATTTAACGACAAGACAACCATCAAATCTTCTTTTTTCTCACTTTAATTTTAATTTCAAACAAGAAGATTTGTTTTCAAACAAAAAGATTAATTTCCTACCAAAAAGACGAATTTTCAACAAAAACATAAATTCTCAACCAAACAGTTCAATTTTCATCTAAAAAATATCAAAGTTAACCCAAATAGTTGAATTTTGTACTAGATAAGATAAGTTCCAACAAAAAATTATTGGTTAAATTTTTAGATAAAAATATTTTTTTTTGACAAAAAAAATCAAGAATGCAAAACACCAATCAAAAAGGACAAGAAAATATAACTTGTTCATAAAATAGTTTAATTTCCAACAAAATAATTAAACTTTCAACAAAAAAGTCAAATTTCTAACCAAATACCTGCATTTTCAACCAAAAAATATTAATCTTAAAAAAAAATTGCATTTTCAACAAAATAATAAAATTCTCAAAAAAATATTTGAATCTTCAACCAAATACTTAAATATTTAACAGCCAAATATGAACTTTATACTAAATAGTGAAAGTTTGTAACCAAAAAGATGAATTTTCAAAGAAAAATGTAACAGTTGATACTTCAAATATCAAAAAAAAAATGAAAGAAAATTTTCAACAAATTAATTAAAATTGTAAGCAAACACTTTAATTTTCAACATAAAAAAATGAATTCTGAGCAAAAAATTTAATAGTTGAATTTTCTAAAAAAGATGAATTTTCAGCAAAAACTGTCAAAGTTGAACTTATAGTAAAATAATGATATATAAAAAAAAATTTTTCGAAAAAATAGTCAAATGTTTTAACATTTTTTGAGTTTTTAACTAAAATGATGAATCCTTAAACAAAAACTAAAAAAATGTGAACAAAGAAGTTCCA
Source organism: Druon quercuslanigerum (assembly GCA_010014905.2). Lineage (NCBI taxonomy): Eukaryota > Metazoa > Arthropoda > Insecta > Hymenoptera > Cynipidae > Druon > Druon quercuslanigerum. Next base: position 16,497 of record JAAAKG020210195.1, on the reverse strand, counting down.
CTTTGAAACCAGAAGTATAATTTATCAATCAAAAAAGCGAATTTTTAGGAGAGAAAATTTCAACCAAAAAGATTAGTTTTATAACGAAAAAGACGAACTTTCAACTGAAAAATATCAATTTTTAACAAAAATTGGAAAATTCATTATCAGTTTATAAAATAATTTGCAAGCTAAAAAATAACGAAATTTCAAAAAAAATAGTTCAATTTTCGACCAACGAGATAAATAAAACAAACAACACGAAAATAAAATAAATATGTAATTAAAAAAATAATAGTTGCATTTTCAACACGAAATTAGGAATTTTTAATTTAAAAAATTAATTTTCGAACAAAATAGTTGACTTTTCAAGTGAAAGACATACTTTCAACCAAAATAGGGTGATTTGATAAAATTTTTTTAATCTCAACTGAATAATAAAATTTTTAACTAAGAATATGTTCGACAAGAGGAAGAAATTGCAAAAAAATAAATCAAATTATAAATGCAAATAAAATAATTAACTAAAAAAATATCATATCAGTGTGGCCAAAAAACTTCATTTTCAAAATTCCGTAAATTTTCGTCACCAATTTTTCATTTTTCCTGATAATTAATATTTAAATACAGGAATCTTAATTTTGTAACAACAACAAAAAAATTTATTTAAACTTCTTGCTTAAAAAAAAATTTGTTTTTGTTAAAGATGAACTATTATATTAGAAATTCACATTTTCAGAATGAAAATTGAACTTTTTTGTAGAATATTTGTCTTTTTGGCTTGAAGATTCAAATATTTGAATAAAAATGTATGTATTTTTTTTTTGAAAATTCAACTATTGTGGTAGAAAATTAAGCTTCTCAGTTAAAAATTCATGTATTTGGTCAAAAATTAATTGTTGTTTAGTTGATTGATTGTTTTAGTTAATAATTCACTTTACCTATTCCATTTTTTGTGGAAAATTAACCTTTTTTTGATAAAAATATTTTCTTTTTCATTAAAAAATGTTCTGTTTTGTAGAAAATTTAACTATTCTAATTTTTGTTGTTAAGAATTTATTTCTTCGGTAGAAAAAAATATTAAGTTTAAAATTCATTTTTTTTTAAAGACAATTCATCTTTTTCGTTGAGGATTGCACTATATGGTCAAAAATTCATATTTTTGGTTAAAAATGCAACACTTTCATTAAAAATGAATTTCGTTAGATGAACAATCCTTTCTTTCTAGTTGAAAATTAATTTTTTCAAATGAAGATGTAACCATTCAATTTTTGCTTAAAAATTTATATTTTTACTTGAAAAATTTTTTTATTTAAAAATTTATATATTTTATTGAAAATGCATCTTTTTTCATAGAGAATTCATCTTTTGGGTATAAAATTGATTTTGTTGAGAATTCGTTTTATGGTTGAAAATTTATTGTTTCAAATAAACATTTAATTTTTCTAATTTTGGTTAAATCTTTTTTTTTTATAAAAAAACAAGCTACTTTGTTGAAAATTCGTTTGATTTTTTATTGAAAATTTATTTTAATAACTGAAAACTTACCTATTTTACGTTTGGTAGAAAATTATTATACCATTTTTTGTAGAAAATTTACCTTTTTTGATAAGAATTAATCATTTTATTTTAAAAAATTTTCTTTTTTGTATAAAATTTAAATATTCTATTTTTTTGTTATGAATTCTTTTCTTTGGTTCAAAAAAAAAGAATATTAAGTTGAAAATTACTTTTTTATAGACAATTTATCTTTTCGGTTGAAAATTGCACTATATGGTGAAAAATTCATATTTTTGATTGAAAATTCAACACTGGCATTAAAAAGTATTTTCTTTGGCGGAAAAATCATTTCCTTCTAGTTGAAAATTAATTTTTTCAACTGAAGATGCAACTATTCCATTTTTGCTTAAAAATTTATATTTTTACTTGAAAATTAATTAATCTTGTTGAAGAATCCTCTTTCTTTTGTTAAAAATTTACTTTTTCAGGTGTAAGTTGAACTATTATAGTCTTGGTATTTGTAAATTTATCTTTTTTATTTGAAAATTTATATATTTTATTAAAACGGATCAAAAACTCATATTTTTCGTTGAAAATTCATCACTGCCATTAAAAATTAATGTCTTTGGCTGAAAATTCCTTTCTTTTCAGTTAAAAATTTATTTTTTCAACTGAAGATGTAGCTATTCCATTATTGCTTGAAAATTTATACTTTTAGTAGAAAATTAATTAATTTTGCTGAAAAATCGTTTCTTTTGCTGTTTAAAATTTACTATGTGAGTGAAAATTGAAATATTATAGTTTTGGTTTGTAAATTTATCTTCTTTACTTCAAAATTTTATATATTTTTATTGAAACTGCATCTTTTTTGTAGAAATTTCATCTATTCGCATTAAAATTGAATTATATTGTTGAGAAGTCTTTTTTTTAGTTTGATAATTGATTTTTTGAATTTAAATTTGATATTTTTTGGTTAGGAATCATTTTTTTTATAATAAAAACTATTATGTTAAAAAAAAATTTAAGTATTTTGCGCCTTGTAGAAAACTGATCTTTTTAGTTGAGAATTCATATTTTTGGTTAAAAATTAATTTTTTGTTATCTGATTTGGAATTTTAGTTAAAAATTCACTTGAACTATGTATTTCATTTTTTGTGGAAAATTTACCTTTTTCTTTAAAAAATGTTCTGTTTTTTAGAAAATTTAACTATTCTACTTTTTTGGTAAGAATTTATTTCTTCGATTAAAAAAAGAATATTAAGTTAAAAATTATTTTATAGGTAATTTATCTTTTCGGTTGAAAATTGCACTATATGGTCAAAAATTCATCACTGTCATTAAAATTTAATTTTTTAAAGTGAAAATTCGTTTCTTTTTAGTTAAAAAATAAATTTTTCAACGGAAGATGCAATTAATCCATTTTTGCTTCAAAATTTCCTTTTCTAAGTGCAAGTTGGTTGTACTATTATAGTTTCGGTTTGTAAATTTATCTTTTTTCATCTCCAAATTGTATATATTTTACTGAAACTGTATCTTTTTTGGTAGAAAAATCATCTGTTGGGTTTAAAATTGAATTATTTTGTTGATTTCATTTTTTTCTTTGAAAATTTACTGTTTTAACTAAAAATTTAATTCTAAAATTGAATTATTCTGAAAACAAGATCTACTCAATAAGCTCTACTGGGAATCGAACCACAAACTTTAATTCTTCTATTTTTTGTTAAAAAATTAGTTGTTTTTTTGTTATGAAAAAACAAAATTATTTTGTTGAAAATTTGGCGCTCAATAAAAGTGTCAAAAAGTGCCAATAATCTGATAAATACGAGACCTGCTGACCAATTTGAAATTAAAATTACCTGTTTGTACATTGCTAAAGCTCGATCCTGATGCCTCTTCTCCCTATCTTTATCTTTTCCACTCTGGTGCAAAGTTTGCAACCAAATGTTGCCGAGAGCAATTAACGAATATGCGTCAGTGCTCGTGCTCGGATTTTTCAGGATCCTCTCAAATTTCTTTTGGCCTGGACCCCATTCCATTTTAGCCAAATGGAGATTTCCAAGGAGAGACCAGGCGTCTGGATGTTCATTGTTGATCCTGAGCGCGTCCTTGAACCAATCAGAGGCTTCATAAATTTGTCCCTTGTCTCGAGCCATGCATCCTAATCGTAAATAACAATCGACGTAATTCGGATGCTCCTTCAAAATATCCTTGTATAATTTCTCAGCCTTGTCAAACGTGCACAAAGCTTCGTTCAATCTTGCTAAATTGTAGGTGGTAGTCACAGATATTGAATTGTAATATCCCGGATCATGTTCAGCTTCCTGATTTGCACGACTCAATGATTCTTCCAAGTTCTTTCTCGCTTCTTCCAAGTTTCCAAGACTACAAAAAAAAAAGAATGGTAAAATTGGATAATCAGGGTGGCTCTTTTAATTAAAGATAAAAATTTCCGATCATTTCCCGGTTCGCAAACACTTTTCAGGATCAATGAAATTTAAAAAATTCAACTCGAGAGATAAACATTTTTCCATTTAAAGCAATAAAAACTGAGCTTTAAATTAAAGCATACAAAGTGGAACCCTGAAATTTTTATTTTTTTAAATTGAATTTTTAAAGTTTTTTTAATTTAAAAATGTTCCTTTTCAAATGCTGAATAATTTACATGTATAAAATGGAAGCTACTAACTATTTTCAATTGAACAATTTTAAATTAAATGCAGTTAAACTGCCAAATTAAGAATTTTAAACTTTTATAAATCATAGTTCTTTAATGATGCAGATTCAGTTCGAAAAATAGAAACCAACGTTATAATTTTCAATGCTCTAAGTTAAAGAATCAATCATTGAATTTGAAAGTTTTGAATGATATCAATTTAAGCAATTTTAAGCTAGACATATTAAAAATGGAAGAGTTATATTTTTTTATAAACTGAACACTTCCTAAATCAAAAGTTAAATTATTTTGATTTCAAAGTTCAAAAATCCTTAAAATGCTTCAAATTTTTATTTTAATCTTGGCAAATCTACATGTTCTTTCACATTTTCAATTGTTCAATTGTTCAATAGTTATTTTTGTATCAAAATTCAACAATTTATCTTACAAATTGAGTTTTTATTAATGGAAAAATATAACGTATAAAGTTTAGCTTTTTTGTTTTTAGTTTTGAATATTTGATTTTCAATTATTAGTCAGACATTTCTGAATATTAGGTAATCGTCTATAAGGTTTCAATCGAGCTTTTACATATGCTTAAATAATAAGATTTTCAAAATAAAAAAATTCAATTATTAAGGTAAAAAATCTGGAAATTCTATAATTGTGATCTGATTCCGGATCGTCTTGTAAAATCAACTATTATTCACATTTTAAATCCTTAAGTACAATTCTACTTTAAAAACCATTAATTACTTTAAATTCATAATTGATAAACTAAGAAACGTTTAATCAAAAATCTTCAATTCTAAAAGCTTCTAATTTTTAATTGTTTAAGTAATTAGAAATGCATTTTAAAATTTTTCTATTTAAAATGCACGCTTAAAAAATAAAATATAAAATGGAAAATTAAGTGAAAGATCCTTAAATTGCACAGTCTAAACTGAATGATATCATCATTAAAAAAGATAACAATTTAACTAATTATTTTAAAAACTATTTCTAAAAGTTAGTAAAATTACCGGTCAAAAAATAAATTTACTGTCATTTCCCGGTTTAAGCCAGTCTCATGAAATTCCCGGTTTCCTGGTCAAGCGCCAAATCTGGATAATCTTTTAATCACCAATTAGTTTTTCGATTTGAATGAAAAATAATAATTTTTAATAAAAAATCAAAATGTCGACTAACTATTCATTTCTTAAAAGTTGGAAACAGTTAAATTAGAGCTAAAATTCGATTCAAATTGTTTTTAATGTGACATAAATATAAATTTTTTTAAGATTCTTGGGAAAATTCAAAAAGGTTTGTTAGTTTACAGTATTTTACAAAATATTACGACAAATTCTGAGACAAATTTTAAATTCTTGATTTTCGGAAATCTAATCAAGTTTCAAAATATTTTAAATCTCTTTAAAACTAAGTATCAAACAAAGTTTTTAAGTTCTTAAATATATTTTTATTTGACTTGACTTTTCTCTAAAATTTATTTAAAAATCCTGCAAAAATTGTAATAAATGGCCTTGCAATCATCAAGATTCTTTTAAAACATTTTTTGTACTCTTTTTTAAATCACAAAATTTCTTAGAAAGCTTATTTTTGTCGAAAATTTCGAAAATCCAAAAATTTTCGTCATTTATTGAAATTTCAAAATACAATATGTGTTTTAAATCTTTTTGAAACTTCTAAACCATCTAAATATCTTTTTAAATTATTCAATTATTGGTCATTTTTTAAACAGCTTTAAAATTTGCCAGATTTTTTATTGCAAATTTTAGAAATATTTTCAAATCTTTTTAAATATTCTCTTAAAATTGATGTTAAAAAATAACAAATAATTTTAGGTTTTCCGAGAAATCTAAAGAAAATTTTGCCATTCTTTCGAAACATTTCAAAATTCTTAAAAAGCTTCTTTTTTCGGATTCTCTACACATTTAAATTTAAAAAACAATTGTAAATCTGTAAAGTTTTAAATTCTTTTTGAATCGTTTAAAAATGTCCAAATATCTCTTAAAATCACTCGAATTTGTTCTAAAATTTGTGTAATCTTGCAGAATTGTAAAAGTTTTCGTTAAAATCTTAAGAGAACTTTATTATTCTATTGAAACCTTGCAAAATTCTTATAAAAAAAACTTCAAAATTTGGTTTCGAATTCTCCAAAAATGTATATTGCGCTTAAAATATTGTTAAATTCTTTCAAGATTTCAATTATTTCATAATCTTTTCATAACTTCCGAAACTTCTAAACCTCTTAAGAAACAATTCCGTTTTCTTAAAATTATTAAAATTCTAAAAAAATGAAAAGCAATTCTTTAAAAAATTCTAGATTCTATTTCGACATATTTTGAAACCTTCCAAACTTAAAATTAATCTTTTATAATATCACCTAAATCATTAAAAAATATTCCTACAAATCTTATTGTCGTTATTGGTATTTTTTTGTTTATATTAGAAAGCATTTACAGTTAAAATTTTCTATTTTATCAGTAACGCTTATTTGGTAGAATTCTACTTTTGTACTTAATTACACAAAAATCAAGAAATTTTAATAAAAATAGATGATAAATCTGTGGAAACCTGTTTAAATATTTGCTTGAAATTAATTTTTAAACAATTATTCTAAATTTTTCTAGGAATTTTAAGATTTTTGTTATTCTGTTGAAAATTTACACCATTCTTTTAAATATACTAAATTTTGTATAGGAAATCTGCGAAAATTAAAATTTTGTTTTAAATCAATGTTGTATCTTTTAAAAACTTCTAAAAATCTCTTCGACTTACTGGAATTTGTTCTAAATAATTAGTGACAAATTGTTATTTATAGATCAAGATTCAACAATGTCAATTAGAAATAATTTTTTTTTAAAGAACAAGTAAAATTGTAACATTCAAAGTTCATAAACAGAGTTTTGAGTTTTTCTATCTTAAGCAATTCAGTTTCAAATTGTTTAGTTTTGAATATTTTATTTTAAATTGCTTGTTTTAAACGAACAGTCAAATATTGCTGTATATTGAAAAATGTCCTTTTTGTAACTTTAATTAAAAATTCATTATGTTGAAGTTTTGATTTTTTTTAGTCGAATTAAACTGTTATTAAATAAAAGTTAAAATATTTTTTGGTTAAAAAATCAACTATTTTCCTAGAATTTGTTTTAACCATTAGGAAAAAAAATTAATTTTGTGTTGGCAAACACATAATTTTGGATTGAAAATGTATTTGTTATGCAGAAAGTTCGTCTGTTTGCCTTAAAAATTCAACAAAATAAATGAATCTTTTTTTCTTTCTTGACTGAAAAATATTTTATGTTTGAAAGTCCAACTATTTTATTGAAAATTTGTTTGAAAATCCATCTCTTTTTGTAGAAATATCGCCTTTTTACATTAAAAATAACACTCAATTTTCAACTATTTTATTGAAAATTAAACAAATAGGGTGACATTTTTTTTTATTGACTGAAAAACTTGTTTTTCCTGAAAAATCACCTATTTTATTGAAAATTCGCTTTTTTTGGATGCATTTACCTATTTTTAATTTAAAATAAGAAAGATTTACAATTGAAACATCCACTACTAAAATTTAGTTGAAAATTATTATTTTTGTTGTTGTTATAAAGTCGTATTTCTAGGAAGAAAATTAATTCACTTGAATAAAAATTTCTGTTTTATATTGAAAATTAGACTATATGGTTGAAAATTCAAGTATTATGTTAAAAATTGGTCTTTTTGGATGAATTAAACTGTTTTTAATGTACAATCAAAATAATTTTTTGTTAAAATTCAACTACTTTGCTACAAATTAAAAAATAATTTTTTAAGGTTGAAGATCATAATAATAATTGAAAATTCATCTTTTTGGGTCAAAAAGTCAACTATTTTCGTAAAAAATTCAGTTTATTTTGTTTATTAGTTTAAAAATCCATTTTTTTTTGTGTGGACATTTGATCTTTTTGCATTAAAAAAAACTGGTTGAAAATCAATCTGGTTTGGTAAGATTGAGCTATTTTATTGAATATTAAACAATTGGGATTATTTTGGATGCATTAACCTATTTTTTATTTAAAATTAAAATATTATATGTCTGAAATATCAACTATTAAATTTATCGTTGAGAATTCATCTTTTTTTATTGCAAATTAATGTTTTAGGTTGAAAATTGAACTATTTGATTTAAAAATTGACTTTATATTTCCGAGTTGGAAATTCAACGGTCATGCTGAAGAGTTGTCTTTACTGTATTATTTTGTGAAAATTCAACTACTCATTTAAAAGTTAAAAATTTATTTTTCATGATTGAAGACTTTTATAGAAAATTTTAACCATTTGCTTGAAAATTTACTTTTTTGTGGAAATTTCACTTTCGGTTTGAAAGTGCAACTGTTTTTTAGAAAAATCATCTTTTGTCTATGAAAATTCAACAATTAGGTTAAAAATTTTTCCATGTTGACTCAAAAGCTTTTTTTGGTTGAAAAAATACTTTTTAAAATTGAAAAATCGTTGTTTTAGGACGAATTTAACTGTATTTTGTTTAAAACTTTGTGAAATAGTAAATAAACTAGAAACTTACCGATAATGCAAGGATCCAACATTGTTTAGAATTTCAGGTGGAATATCGACTCCAACTTTGTCTTTCAGAATTTTGGTTGCTATTCCGTAAGCATTTAAGGCACCAGTTAGATCTGATTGTTCCAGGATCTGTGCCAATTCTATCCAGGCTTCCACATCGTCTGGAAGTTGCTCCGTTACTTTTTTCAGATGATTTTTTGCAATGTCTCTTTTCGATTGCGAAGTAGAATTCGCATACAGGGACCCCAGGATCTTCATCGTTTCATAGTTTCCGGGTTGAATTTTGAGAACCTTTTCGAAACACTGGGCCGCCTGGAATTAGTAATGACAAATTTATCATTATTGGTCGAAAAAGTACTAAAAGACGCTAGAAAAAGTTTAAAAAATGAAATGAAAAAAAAACAACAAAAACAGGCCTTGGACTCACTTCTAAAATTTAAAAAAAAACGAAAATAGTATCACAAATTTGAAAAAAGCATAGAAATAGTCTCATCAAATTTTTTAAGTATTAAACTTATGTGTAATCTAAATTTAAAAGTGTATAGTACGAAATGAAAAAGCGTGCAATGAGAAATTAATCTTTTTTTAATGCGAAGTTTCCAGCTTTATAAATATTTTTGGTGCAAAGTTAATTATTTCCTGTTCAAAATATATGATTACATTTTTATTTAAAAATTTATCTCTTTTAATCTTTCAGTAAAAATTTCACCTTTTTGTTGAAAATTCAACTGTGTTGTAGAAAATTTGTATTTTTGACTCGAAAAATAAACAATTTTGTAGAATAATTAACTGTTTGGTTTAAAATTTCCTTAAAAATTAAACGTATTGATTAAAAAAGAAATTTTTAACAGTTTTGTTGAAAATTCGTCCTTTTCGCTATGAATATTCAACAATTTGGTAGAAAATTCAACTATTTGATACAAAATTAAACTATATTGTGGAACATTATTTTTTTATTTATTCATCTTAATGAAAATCTAACTATTCCATTTTTGATTAAAAGATGGTATTTGTTACTTTGAAATTTTTTGAAACGAGAAAAATATAAACTAAAAATTAGTCAAATAAAATTTGAACATAACATTGCTGCTGTCTGGTTAAAATATAATCGGTTACGGTTTAAAATAAAGTTTTTTGTTGCAAACGGAATTGTTTTATATGAGCACCGTATTTTCGGCCAGAAAATTCAACAATTTGAAAAATAATTCAACTATTTGTTTAAGAATTTATGTATTTCATTGAAAATTCGTATTTTTCGTCAAAATCAATTTTTCTTATAGAATTGTAAATGCTTGGTTGAAAATTGATGTATTTTGTTGAAAATCTGGATTTTTTGTTTGATTCAACTTTTTTTAATTTTAAATCAAAATATTCTTTGATTCTTGGTTTAAAATTCAACAATATGGTTTAATTTTTCTCTCTTTCTTGATCAACGCAAATTTTTTGAAAAGTTGATTATTTCGTTGAAAATGTATCTTTTTGGTTTGAAAGTGCATCTCTTTCTGTGCAAAATTCACCTTTTGGTTAAAAATTTATACATCAGTTTAAAATATAATTCGTATCGGTTTAAAATAAAGTTTTTTTGTTGAAAGTGGAATTGTTCTATAGAAAAATCGTATTTTCGGCTGAAAAATTCAACAATTTGTAAGTAATTGAACTATTTGTTTAAGAATCTATGTATGTTGTTGAAAACTTGTATATTTTGATCACAAATAAAATTTTATCATGAAAATGTAAATTTTTCGTTCAGAATTATTTATGTATTTCGTTGAAAAATCGCCTTTTTAGTAGAAACTCCAGTATTATCTATTAAAAATGTCACAGTTTAGCTGAAAAGTAACCTCTTTCAGTTGAGGGTTCAAGTATATATTTTTTATTAAAAGTTTGTAATTTTTGGTTGGATTTAACTGTTTTTAAATTTAAAATAAAAGCATTTTTTAGTTGAAATATCAACAATTACATTTTTGGTTGAAAATCCATCTCCTTGGGTTCAAAATTAAACGACTTGGATGAAAGTTGTACTACTTTCTTAAAAATTTATTTGATTGTAGATTAATCATTTTAGTTGAAACTTTGTTTTTTTAAACATTAATTTTTTTGAACTGAACATTTTATTTTTTGTTGAAAATTTATATGATCGTGTTGAAAATTCAACAGTTTTTTTGTAAAAAAAAATCTTTACGGTTAAAAGTACAACCATTTGGTTAAAAAATTTGTTTTTGTAAAAAAATGACTTTTTGTTTAACTAAAAATTGAACCATTTTGTTGAAAATTAATTTTTTTATTAAAAAATTCATACGATCGGGTTCAAAACTCAAAAATTTTAGAGAAAATTCGTTTTTTTTTGCTATCAAAATTAATTATTTAGTAGAAAATTTGGCTATTTGGTGCAGAATAAAAAGTTATAAACTCAAACTTAATCCTATTAAATTTGGGGTAACATAACATAGATTGTTTAAACAATTTAGTTGAAAATTTATGCAACTTGTTGAAAATGTTTATTTTTTGCTAACAAATAATGTATCTTCTTGGTTGAAAATTCAATTATTTGATTAAAAATACATGTATAATCGTCTTTTTAGGTAGAAAATTAATCTTCTTGTTGGAAAATTCAACTATTGTCTCAATAGTGTCGCGAGTCTGAGCCCGGTAGACATCCTGCTTCTAAAACTTTTTTGAAAGCTTATAAATTTTAAATCAACCTCTGGAAAAAGAACTTACGTTTTCAGAATCTCCTCGATAAACATACATCTGTCCAAGACCAAAATGCGGAAGAACAAAGGCAATTGGTGCGAACTGCGTCGCCTGGTAATAATACTGGAAGGCCTGATCATAGTCTCCCTGAAATCAAAAATCAAAGTATAAAATTTGCTTGAATTTTTTGTTTAAATGACCAGCGATTCCTAGAAACAAAATTCAAGGTTTTCTACATCAAATAATCAAATAACCGTTTGTTATACATTTAAAAGATGAAACATTTTATTTTTTTATTGGCGAACAATGTCTAAAGAAAGAAAAATCATAAATTAATTCTTAATTTTTCTCTAACATAAGACGCCTTTTTGAAATCTTTGGGAATATTTACCAATCTTTTTAAAGACTTTAAAATTTTTAAAATCTTCGTGAAATTTTTGAAATCTTATAAAGTATTTAAAGTCTTTGTGAAATATTGAAATGTCTGTGAAATCTTTCGAAATCTTTTTAATTGTTGTAAAATCTTTGAAATGCTTCAAGTCTGTAAAATTTTTTGAATTCTTGAAATATTTTAAAATCCTCATAACTTCTTTGAAATACTTGTGAAATATTTTGAAATTTTCTCAAAAAAATGCGAACTCGTTTAAAATCTTGGAACTGTTTTGTATTTTGACGTATTGTAATCTTTTTGTAATTCTTTTGACATCTCTATGAAATTTTGAGGATATCTGTTGTATTTATTTGAAAATAATAAAATATTTCAAATGTTTGTGAGATATTTTGAAATCTTCTACACAAATTTGAAATTCTTTAAAATCATTGAAATCTGTTGTACTCTCTTTTTGATATTTTTTAATTCGAAATCTTTACGAAATTTTTATGAGATCTTTGAGACATCTTTTATATTAATTTGGAATCATTAAAATATTTAAAATCTTTGAGAAATTTTTTTGTATACGTTTGAAATCATCGAAATGTTTTAAAATCTCAAATTTATTGAAACCTTTTCAAATTATTTAACATCTTTGAAATCTGGTACAATATACTCTGTTTAAAATCTTTTAAATTCTTAAAATCTTCTGAAATCCTGATGAATGCTTTAAAATATTTTTGAAATATTTCTAAAATCTTTTGTACTCATTTAAAATCATTATAATATTTGAAATCTTTGCGAAATCTTGTCAAATCTTCTAGAAAAATTTTAAATCATTGCGAATCTTTGAAATTTTTAAAAATTTGATTTACTATACGGTTTCTAAAGTCTTTAAAATCCTTTAAATCTTTCTGAAATGTTTGAAATCTTTTTGAGATCTTTCGAAACCTTTTAAGAAAATTTTTAATCGTTCAAAACCTTTAAAATATTTTGAAATCTTTGAAATCTGGTCTACTGTACTCTTTTTGAAGTCTTTATAAGATTTTAATGAAGTATTTGT
>JAAAKG020210184.1:0-22654 GCA_010014905.2 Druon quercuslanigerum | reverse complement strand
TACATTATCGAGCGCGAAGCGCGAGATCCAACATACGCGCGCCATAGGCGCGCTCAAACTTGCGAGCTGCGCGCGCAACGCGCGATGAGAATGTGCCCGCGCGGCGGGCAGATTTTTAACAGAACAATTGTTGACTTTTTAACAAAATAATGAAATTGCATGTTTATTCTCTAATTTTATAAATTATATACAAATCTCTTTTTCGAGGTCAATATTTTTATTTAAATAATTACGTAGAAACTGAACAATATTTTAATTATTTTAAACTATTTTTAAAACTTCAAATTTTTGGAGACAGATGTTTTGCTTTCTATTTAAATATTAATAAAATCGCACACATGCCAGGTTTTTCAAATTGAATTAAAGAGAGAAAAATTGCGAACAAAATTTAAATTCGCGTGATAAAAATCACGAACTTTCGTTTTCGGTCATGGAAAATAAGAAAATGTTACAAAATATAAGAATATAAGGACAGCGATAAAGAATTAGGACATATCCTGAAGCAACAACAATAAAAAATAATAATTTTGGCTAACATTGGTGAAATAAGAGAACTAGGAGAACCATACTTTTTTTTTATCAAAGGTCAATATAAAATGTGTGAAATTTGTAATGAAATAAGGAAACATTGCAAAATAACATTTTAAAAAAGCATAACCTGGACAACATAGTCATATTGAAGTGTTTTTAGTAATAATTTTTTGAAATTCCTACCTATTTTACATGGTGTATTCCAAATTAATTATATTCAAACGTATTGTTTTTTTCTTGGAGCTTCCAAAATGCTAAGAAATAGGTTTTCAACTTTTTTAACTACTAAACTTAACCTTTTGACCGAAACGCAAGAGGTTAATTACTTGAATACCGGCTGATTTTGATTATTTTTTACATTAAAAATTAGGTCTCACTTACCAAAAGGAAGCAAAGAGTGAACAAATAACGTTGCAATACTTCTTTTTATGTGATACTGTATAAAAAATTCATTTTCACTGCCTAACCAACTTGAGAAAATGTCTTTTACGGTTATGCCAGCTGACACAAACTCGATTGGTGGATAAATAATGCATGCTGAGAGTAACATATAAAATACAGTAAAAATATACACAGTCATGATAAACTAGAAATGTTCCTTAATATTTTTCTTGTCGTTTTTAGCAGAAAAAAATATAAAATAAGAATATTAAGGTTATGTATTACGATGTCGACCTGTCTTGTTGACAGATAAGTCGATGGTGCTGCCGCCAACTTTGTACCACCGTCTGAAATGGGATTTAAACCGAAAAATGCGCGTGGATTTACAGATTGATTTAGATGCGAATTTACACGTGTGAATTTCGGAAAATCCACGTTGAATTTCATCTGAAAAAATACCTGAGTAAATATACGTGTAAAATATATACTTAAATACACGTGAAATTACGTGTTAAAAAAATATACATGACAAATTACACGTGAACTTTTATGTGACGTATATTCCACGTGGATTTAGACGTTGAAATCGCTGTATATTTTACACTTATCTATTAAGGCCATAAAGTGGGTCTATTAATCTATTAAGTCTAGTAAGTGGGTCACATGACCAGATTCCTACCTTACCGACACTATTTTATTTCTTATTTATTTTCACACAAATCAACACATCGAGTTGACGATTTGGGATAATAAATAAGAAGCAGTTACAAATCTGGTCCTAGTCCTAAATTTTAATAATTGTAAAAAAAGTGAATAATTCTTTTTTACTTTTTTCATCATTATTAAAATTGAGAACCAGGCCCAGCTTTGTTAGTGCTTCTTATTTATTATCCTAAATTTTCAATTCGATGTGGTGCTTCGAGTGAAAATAAGTTGGGAAATAAAATAAGTGTTGGCAAGTTAGGAATCTGGTCACGTTACCCACTCGAACGACTTTCAAAAATTGACACTTCTAAATCCACATGTATTTTTTTCGGAAAATGGCAAACGAATCTTAAACAGGTGTTTAATTCGTTTTTTTTAATATTACAGATTTATTGTGTTTCAAACTTAATGCACATGACTCTTGAAGATTTTGTGAGAAACGCCAAAAATTGATACTTTTTGATAGATTTAAGAAATTAATTAACAAAAATTAAACAACTAATAAGTTTCCAACAGATGTCCATCCGCCTCTTTCGCAGGTAAATAAGTGAAATAAGTTTCTTTGAATGATAAACTGGGAAATCTTCCAAATGCCATTGTATTCCACAACGCTGCTGATTTTTTGACTCGATCCTGACGTACATGACTATAAAAAAGATCTTTTTTTGCAGCAATCTGAAAATTATATTGTTATATTGACATTTTAAAACCTGAGCAAATGATATAATGTTTTAAAAATGATGAATGAAAAAAATGGTCATGACCGAAATTATTTCAAATCGGGAAAGAAGTCCATGATCATCAGGGTGGTCCAAAAAAGTTTCGAATTTCGTTGCTCTTGCGCAATCTCCACCAATCACATAAAAAAGTGTGCCAAAACAGAATCCAATCAGATAAATCTTTCAAAAGTTATCGTACCTGCACGATACACTCTACCAATAATATCTTTGACTCTACATACTAAAGACAAACCTTCTTCAAAATCGTTTTTTCCGACTCAAAGCGTGGATATTTGATGAAAACCGACAAAGTAAAATTTTACATAATACCAATTCCTTCTCATTAGGATGAGAATGTAAAAAGGAATACGAGTTTTTTTAAAAATATTAACAGGTGTCGCCCAACCCCCTCACCCCATAATAATAATCTGGGGAAAAACACATTTTTTTAAATTCTGTCCAAATCATGAAAATGAACAAATAAGTTATAAAATTGGAGGTATTTTTGAATTAATTTTTCATTTTTAACCAATTTTCGTTCATTTGAACAATTTTATTTCCTTATAATTATGCAACTTATTTTTTCTTAAATCCAACTTTGGGACGGAAAATCCTAGAAAATCGTACTTTTTTGCTGGCTTTTTTTTTAACAAGTATCGAAATTTCAGCCTAAACCTTCGTTTTTCCAAGATACCTAATATTGTTTAAACAATGAATTATCTCGTTGTATCGCGAATAAATGTTATTTCTGAATCACTTGGCCTAATTTATGAATTTGAAGAGCAGATTATTTCATTTTTGGTGTCTTAATCATTGTTTAAATATTCTATAATTATGTATATGCTAATATACAACTAATGTGTATATGCTAATATACAACTGCTAATTGTTTAAATTATTATTATTTGTTTAAAAATATGATTGCCTTATTATATAGAATATTATAATGCTACGGTCTAATTAATGAATGTGTAAACCCATTACTGAACATATCCATAATTTTTAATTGCTCTTCTTTATTTAAAAATTTATTTAAAAATGTTCAGAAATAGGTGTTCACATTGATTAATTTGCGATATTATAAGATGATAATTTTTTTAACAAATAAAAATTGTTTCAAAAATTAGCAGTGGGTTTTAACATCCAAAAATCAGGCGAAATTAATGGGACTTATTGAAAAAGTAGCAAAAAATAAACGTTTATCTATCTTTTTTCTGTTAAAAGTGCATTTAAATAATGAAAAATTGCGCAAACAATGCATCTACATCTAAAATAAAATAATTTGCTCCTAATGCGTCATTAATTCGTGATATTACAAGATAATAAATTGTTTGAACAAAGTAAGAAAAAAGTAATAGTTAAGGGCAATATGCCGAAAAGTCCCTACTGCACTTGTATGGGGTAATTTTTGGGGTACCATGAAGGGGTATCACCGAGTTCGATATTAAAAATTATTTCCTTGAAGGATGTTCATGAGGTAATGAAAGTATAGCCTATACTTTATTATAAATTTTCATGTTTTGGACAGAATTTACAAATATGTGCTTTTTAACATGTTATTCTCACAGGAAAATTCGGAAGGTGGGCGACACCTGTTACATTAAATAATTTAAAAATATTTCTAAATAATAAGAAATTGAAATTAGAAATATTTAAATATTTAAAAAGCACATATGTATTCACTTTTTTGGGAACCTAACAAAATAGGGGACCGCTGTCAAAGAAATTCGAAACTTTTTTTCTGGGCACCCTATCAAGGTACGAGTAGCGTAATCATTTGCCACTCAAATCTGTTATGAGTATTTGAACTAGAAAAATTGAAAGCGCAAATGATCAAAATAATTCAATTTACTAAAAAACCTATATTTTTATATTTCTCTTTTCTAGAATCACCGTAATGTTCCATTTTATGTCCTAAAACAAAAATTCACGTTTTATGCAAGAAGGAGATTTTTTCTGTATATATCAAATATCCTTTTATTAGAAACACGAATAAAACGCATTTTACATAAGGCTCATTTGATTTTTTAAACATAATATGGGAAGTATAATAAAATTGTGATATCTTAGAATTCGCATAAAAAAAAGAAGATAAACTTCACATTGATTTTCGATGAAAGATTCGCTATAACAAAAATTAACTTTACGGGATAAACTTTAACCAAATATCGGTTAGACTTTACTTTGTTTTTTCATAACAACACATGTGTTTTGAAAAATCTGACTGTCCACATGAAAGTCGTTATTCTTTATAAGCATGTCTTCGATTAACTATTTTTCGTATTCTGATTGGTAAATATAATTCTTAGATATAATTTTCATATCTATTTAATATAAGTGAATAATCAATAATTAAACATTAAAGAGTAATCAGGAATCACAGAAGACTATCTCTCATCTTCCATTATGATATAGTTTAATTATAATTACATCTGTTTATAACATAGTTAATGTAAAAATAACACTCAAAATTAAAATAAATAATATTAATAACGTTTTTATAATAATTCAACAACAATTAATCATTATTCAATCTCTAATAGGAAAGAAATTAAATACTATGTATTAATTTTTTTCTCGAAATCTTGAAAAAAAAAGAAAAAAACTACATGTTGTATCAAATTTTGTGGAGTACTTACAAGTTTTGGATGATTTTTTTATCTTTTTAAAATTTTTAAATATTTAATGCTTTTACCCAAAAATATGAATTTTCGACAAACAAGTTCGTTTTAAACCAAATAGATGAATTGTCGTCGAATAAAGATGAATTTTTAACGAAATAGTGACATTCTTCTAACACAAATTAATTCTCAACGAAAAATGTAACAGTTGATATCTTAACTAAAAAAATTTTTTGAACAAACCAATTACAGTTGAATTAAATCAAAAACACAAATTCTCAACAAAATAATTAAATTCCAAACTCAACAAATTAATTTTGAACCAAATAACTGAATTTTTCACCGACAAGGTGAAATTTCTATACCAAAAGACAAAAATTCAAACAATCTTTTAAACTGACTCAAATTATTTTTATGATATAAAAAAATCTTTACAAATTGAACAAAACTGCCTTAACATTGTCTATCTTTTTAAAAAACTTTTAGAAATAAATAGAAAATCATGTACTGTATGTATTAGGGCGCATCCTGAAAAAATTTGAGGCTTTTGAGTAAATTTAATTTTAATATTTTCAGAGAAACCGCCGTCATTTTGTCAATTTTGAACATTTTAAAAATGTTCCAAAAAGCGCACGAAATTCGATCAGAAACATAAAGAAAATTATAAAAACTATATTGGAAAATGATTTCTGTGACTTAATCATGGAATACCTGTCCGATTTGAAATGAATCCGTTGAGAAAAATATCATCTTCAATAGATAAAATTTGATTTTGATTATATATTCTCTATTACTATTACTCTATTGCTAATAACTTTCTTTTACGATTTTATCAATGCAAAGGGCCCCTCTCAAAATTTATGAAAAAGGCCATTCGTCCAAAGTTCGGTCAAGACTCAACCATTCGGTTTTCGGATGCTTCAGGTGATTTTGAGCAAAAGTCGTTAATTTAACTGGCTTTCCATTTAAAACCATACAAGCATTGATTTATTTATTTAGTTTATTTTAAATTTAATTACCTGATTTTTTAATTCGACTGCTTTGTTAAAATTTAAGTTTTGCATTTGAAGTTCTGTTAAATCCAGTGGTGGTGGTTTGATATTGTGATGTTTAATTGCGTCTATTTTTCTCCATGATTTCAGACTGTTTTTCATTATTTTTTCTGTAAAATTCAGTAGTAATATATCAATTGCTTATCCAGAATAATTTTTACTAGTTATTTACCCCTTGATATAGTATCTTATAAAATATAGCCGTTTTATAAACATTGAGACAACTTAATTTCCGTTACCAATATTTGTTCACCTTTAGTTTCTTCTGTAAATAATGCACCTTTCCTGTACATTATCCAATATTTTATTTGAGGCATTCTGTAACACCTTGGCAATTTCGCAAATATAAATCCTTCTGTAGCCATTTCTTTAAGTTCATTCTGGATATTGCAGTGCATTAATATTCAGTACAATAATTTCTAATTAGCCAAATATAATCTAAATTTGTTAACTTACTTCTACTATTTTACTCAAATCCAATTTATCATCAACATATTTCTTAACTTTTTTCTTCTTCACTTCAACTTTTGAAACTAATTGTTCCGGCTCTTGAAACTCACTTTCTAAAATGCTCTGTGCTTCAGACTTGTTCATATTTTCGGAACGAGGAATAGAAGACTCCTGCGTTACATTTTTATAATTCCCATCATCCATTCTTCTGCGCTTAGTCTTGAAAATTTTATTTTCCACATTTTTGATTATCTCGTCTTCGACTTGAGCATTCCTTTTGAAATTAGATACTTCTTTCATGTTTGATAATTCCTTACATTTTGTAGCATCATCACATCCTTTAGGTTTTTCATTCATCTGACTTTCTTTTACCCTTTGCGAATTTTCGACTTCTACCTTGTCAAAAGAGGTCATTCGTTTTGGTAAATGCGTTACAGACCAGTGCTTATGAGCGCAAATAGAAGAAACTTGCTTCTCACTTGGTTTTGGTGTTACAAGTGGAGTTTGCATGTTCACTCCATCAATAAGATACTGCACAGGCCCCATCTTATAATTTTCTGCAACTCCACTCACACAATATTTCACATCGTCATTTCCATCCTCATTGGGAATTCTCTTCACTCCGGATATAATGAGTCTTTTATCTGCCTCCATGGGTCTCGATATTCCAACAATATTCGTGAATGGGGTTTTTTTGTAAGATTTTAGTCTTTCTTGTCGCTCTAACCATTTCTGCTTCGCCTCATTTCTTTGAACAATCTTCCTCTCGTATTTACATTCACAAACTGGCCTTTTTACCTGCAGTTTTCTGATATTATCGGAACAACCCGATTTTGAAAACTGAGAACGCTCTACCCAGCAAGGAATATCATCTTTGTTTTCAGCAAAAAAGTCCATCAAACCGGTATCCGTAAAAGCACTATTCCATTCATTGGGAGAATTTTCTGATGAAAATTCCTTTTCTAATATTTGTTTCCTTTTTTTACTTGAATAAGATATGAGACTTTGAGGACCCATACATTTTTCCGTGATCTTCAGAGCGTCATCTGTATTTTTTCTCTGACACATTTCGTAAGGTGATTCATACAATTCGTATTCAGGAATATATTTATCGCTTCTTCGAGGGCTAGGTGGAGGAGTTATGTAGGTAAGCCCTTCTATTATTTGTGTTACATTTTGAACTTTTTTTGTTTTTTCCTCTACCTTGTTTAGTGAACCGCCGATGCTGTATTTCAAGATTTTTTTCTTGTTTCTGTTTTCACGACAATTACAAGCTTTACCTCCGGGTCTAACTGGGACAGTTTCTATGGGATAAGTTGCCTCTGTAAGATAAATCAACGTTTTTTGTGGTTCTAACTTTTGCTCCGATTCCGTTCTCCAACCAAAAGGTCCTTCTTTGTTCAAAATTTTATCCTTGCTTCCAGGCAGATTTTGCAGTGCCAAAAATTCATCTTCATATTTCGTATTTCGTTTGCAAGATTCAGACTTTTCTTCTGGAATAACTACAGTTTGAACTTCCCTTTCAAGAAGATTTTTTAATTGTTGCATATCATTTTTTAATTGTTGTAGTTTCTTGTATTTTGATTGAATAACGGAATTGGTGGCCTGCTTCGCAAGCTTTTCTGTCTTTTTCATGTAATTTTGAAACGATTCTTTCGGTGTTTTAGGTGTTTTTAAGGATGACAGTTTCTTGGAGCTCTTATTAAAACTTGTTAATTTTTTAATTCCTCGCTTCCTATTATCTTTGGAAGCATCTATTTTTACATTCCTTCTTGCACTGGATGGTTTCTTTGCACTCTTGGTGAGTCGCTTACTTTTAATATTTTGATCTAATTTTTGCTCGATAGATCTATTAACTTTACTTTTAGCATCTCGCTTTCTCTCTCGATTGTCCACATGAGATTGTTGGGGAATTCGCGAATTTATGGGCCGTTTGGGATCCTCCTTATTTTTAATCACAATTAATTTCTTATTTTCAGAACCTTTTTTTGCAAATATTTCTTTAGTAGATTTTTCACTTTCCTCATTTCTTTCATCTCTTTTATCCTTTTTTTGTGTGGATTCTGTTTTAACATGATTTTTGCATTTTTTCGAAGTTTCAGAAGTTTGGGGTTGAGGTTGAGTGAGGCTCAAACCCTTTTCGTAGATACTTTGAACTTCTTTAACAGAAGGTGCTGTTCGTTTTGCGTTCCAATCAATCTCGTCATCACATTTATTCCAGACAGATTCTTCATCAAAAATTCCATCCTCTACTTCATCATTTTCTTCTTCATCACCATCTTCCTTGTTTGGAGGTTTTGGTTGTGGAACTCTAGTTCCCCAAGGTGCTCCACAATCAGCCATTCCATCTAAGTCTCCATGGGGTTCAAAATCTGGAAGACTGTGCATGTTTTTTTCTATAGGTGGACATAGATCTTTATGAACTTTTTGCATTTTCACCTTTTCATTATTTTCCTGCAAGCCCTTAAAAAATGGGTTTCGTTCACACGACTTGTCGTTTGGATATTTTTTACAAGAATAAGTAGGACCATCTCTAGGTCTATATGTTTTTGCACAACATGTACCATCTTTTGTAACCGGAATGTTATCGTTACTTGGTTCTTGGTCTAAACGATTGTTGAATATTTGTTCTATAGCACAGGCACATGGTGGTACATTCTTAATAGACTTTGGAATAACTTTTTTAATGTTTTCTTCTGGAACGTGTTCAATGTCTTTCGTTACACCGGATATGTAATAAATATTTTGACCGTCATCATTCGTAATTCCACATATGAGTAAATTTTTTGTGATCTTATCATGAGAAGCGACTACTTCTAACAGATTCACTGTTGATTCGGCTAAACTAGGTGGTGCTGACTGCATCGACATAGAACTGACTATATACCTGAGTAATTTATTTATTATTGTATTTATTTTGTTTATTATCTTCAATTAGAACTTTTAAACTTACTTATTTGTTTATGAAACTACCTTTTGTTATTGGCGTCTTCAGCAATTGAATCTATAATCATATGTGGCGTTTTGGTAGCATGCTTTTTCAAATTAGATTTTCTAGTTTGTCTACAGGCACAGCAACTATCACAAGTTGAACCAGGAATTACAAGTCTCATAGTAGCTTGGACACTCTCAATTAGTTTTTTAGCTTTGTTTTCGGCTTGAAGGAATTCTTCATCTACATTTTGCAACCATTCTAGCCAATTTTTCGACAGATATTGCCTTCCATGAGGGTAAATTTTCTTCGGTCCGTCACCAACTTTTAGTTTTGCAAAAAAATCTTCGTTGCTGTTGTTTGGTGTGACTTTCGCGAGACCAGTCAATTCGTAAGTCACAGGACCTTGAGGTGGTTCGTCTTCATTCATTATGCCAGATATTATGTAGTGAAGATCTTTTTCGCCAAGCCAAGATTTGAGGTTTCGTTCTGATGGGTCTAATGTACCTGCAGAAATTTATTCTTGAAATAGAAAAATTAAATTATTTTACCTGATAATGGAATTATTCTTCACGTTTAAAGTACCACATATTTTATATTGAACAGGCCCAGCACCATCGCCTAAACCGGATAATGTAAAATCGAACTGTTCTTTGTTAGATTTTGAATTTTCATTGTGGTTTTCATCTTTTTGCTTCTCTTCTTCAATTTTGCTATTCTTTTTTACAATTTTTTTCCTATTTTTATTTTTTTGCATCAATTTCTCTTCATTAGTATCAAAACCTATTTCTTTGAAGTCTCGATCGATTTTTTCTTTATTTTCTTTATTTAATACAGGATTTTCATAACATACAGAAGTCTTTTTTTCAAGGGGCAAAATTACTTTCGGTTTCGGTATTAATTCAATTTTTTTGCGCCATTTATACAGCTGTACTCGATACAGTCGCAAATCTGGAGGTTGAAATAATTTTTCTTTGTAAGGAGAGTCCATTTTCTTAGGATACTCACGAGGCAGTAGAGCTAAAATGTACAGTATTATGTAATTTACCTTAATTCAACATAATTTATACTCATCAGAAATATTACCTAGTAATTATACAGTACTTACGTTTCGGAGGATAATTTGGAGTTTTAATAGACGGCAATCTTTCATTTAATTCGATAATCGTTTCTGGAAGGGTCAGAAAAGCAATTCCGGATAATATTAATCTCTCATTGCAATTATACGTTTTTTCTGAAATATAAAAAATCAGTATAAAATGTTTTTTAAAATAGAAATAAAGAAAATAAGACAAACTGTAGTCTTCATCTTCAAAATCTACTCCAGTTTTAATCTTGTAAGTTTCACGTAAAAAATCAACAGGCCTTAGGTTACTTTTCTGATGTAAGTTTTTAATTATATTCGGTGTAAGTTTAAAAAAAGCAGAAATTATTCCAATAGCTAGAAGAATTTGTTGTGTTCTGTATGTGGTTTTTTCTTCGTAATCAGCACACAATGCTTCTTTAAGTATCATTAAGTGCTTCATCTATTTATAAGATATTGTTAGCTACTGAAGAAAAAAACGTATTGGTCTAATAAAAAGATGTTCTTTATCACTATTATGAGGTACATCTTTTCTAAAAATACCTGCGCATTCGAATAATCTTGATACCAATGAGGAAAATGTGATTTGTTTTGTTGTATTGCTTCCGCTTTAGCTATAAGAAGATTCTAATTCAAAATTTAAATTACAATAAGTTATTATAAAAGTGATACAAATGGAAGGTATCATAACCTTTCTTTTTTCCTGATCTAATATTTTTCTTCCCTTCTTCTTCGAATGCCTGTTTCTTTTCTTGCGTATTTTTGAATATGGAAACTTCAACTTCATCTTCTACATACTTGAGTAAAGTGCCAGGAGCAGAAGTGTGTGTTTTTTCTGTAGTCCATTGCGATTGATCTGTTGCGGATACTGGTTTGATTTGATATCCTTTCTTCTTTGAAATTGGAAAATTATGGTCAACAAAATCTGTTCTTATTTTCAGTACAGGACATTCGTGTATCGAAGTTATTGCTGTTAAAGAAGACTTGAAGGGTGGATTCCGCTGATCATACCTAGTCAATGGATCGTAATCGCCAGTAGCACAGCAAAATCCAAACTGTTTATTACCAGTTTGTTCCTTTTTCTTTCTAGGTGATCAGATAAGATCTTAACAAAATGGGAATTTTTTAAATACACCTTTGGGTAATTGCTTACTTTTTCTGACGATTGAGTGATCGTATGGAATTTCTGGATATTATAGAAGTCTTAGACATGTTTATTTAATTTCAAAAATAAATTAAAGAGTTAAAAGTAATTCTATTGTGTAAATTTAGAAAAATTTTGAAATGATAAATTTTTTCAGTCAAAGATTTATGTTCCCATTACGAATTTATAAAAGTTTAGTGCGTTGCCTTTACCGGATTTGTAGGTTTTGTAGGTGTCTAGTTTTGATTCTTATTTGTTTTTATTTTTTTCAAATTCGTTTTTCTAATCACTGCTATCATATATGTAAACATTACATTTTAAAATAATTTCGTAGTTTACTTTTTGAATACGGTCCCTTGAGAGAAAATGTATTTTACATTAATATTCAACTTCCATTTTTGAAAATACAAACGCATTTACTCCATCTGTTTTGCAGTATACATAAATAACAGCATAGTAAGAAAAACTCTTCAGGTACATAACAAATGGGTTGGGGAAGAAAATTACCCAATTAACACTTGGACTTACGTCTATTAAGAGATTACAATATTGTTTACAATTATTTCACAAAATGTTTATTAATTTTAATATTATATGATAAATCTTTTGTCACAAAATACCACATTGATAATATGTCAGAACGATTTTGCACTAAAATTTTTCGTGCAAAATAATATTTGTCTACAGCAAAGTGATACGTTCGATTTTATGCTAAAATAAATTATTTATAACAATAACACCATGCGGCTTTCCAAAAAGTTCAATAAAAATTAATGTATTTCTTGATTAATAATATATTTTGCTTAAAAGCTGGAATATGTTTTATATCTTTTGTATTACTTTGAGAACGGTAACAAGAATATTACCCAGAATATAACCGAGAGATAAATTCTCTGAGAATGTATGAGAATTTTAGAAACTATTTTAATTATTAAAAATTTAACATTTTTCGTTAACTTGGAACTATTTTGTAATGTTGAAAAAATATTTTAAGTAAGTAATAAGTTCTCTGTCCAGTGTTGAAAATGAAAAACACTTTTCCAAGAAAGTTTCGCTATTAATAGTGGCAGATTAATCTTTATGCAGATTATAGGTTATGTCGGCGCTTAACCTGCCAAGCCTGTAACAGTTTTTAGTTGTAAACCATTTTGTAGCAGGTATAGTACATTCTTGTACTTATAGTTAGATAGTTTATGGTTATAAACAACATATTTTATCATTAAAATGTTGTTTACTTTGTGAAACAATATTTTCTGTTAAAAATGATTGGAACAAATGTAGAAAAACATTTTACTAAATAAATACCAGAATGAAATATCCTATAGATAAAGCTATAACTATTTTTAAAAAAAGGAGCAGCGCTTGATATTCAATAATTATTTAATGCTTAAATATAATATAAATACTATATAGTATTTATTAGTTCAGTAAAGTGGAGCAATTGAATTTTGAGGCTAGAATTTTATTCCAACAGTCCTAATTAATTATTATATTTTACATTCTTGAACATGCCTAAGCTGCATGTCATGTCTAACTTAGCAAATGATTTATATTCAACTATTCAGATAACGTAAACAATAAAAATATTTTTTAAAATCATAAATTCTTTTAAGTCCTCCTAAATTCTGGCATATTCTTGGTTATATAACCCGAACTTAATTTTTCGGAAATTTAAGAACTTCACACTTGCTAGTCACGTGACGCAATAGCGCCACCTGAATATCCAGCCAGTACGATCCAACAACCTGTTCGTATAATAGGCATATGGCACAGGCATATAAATTCATTGCTACGGCGGTGGTTTATAGGTATATACACATAGCTGGGGTTCTATTGGCTAATGGCACCGTGAATGAGTTTACACCATCTTTGCAGCCGTTTGTTGGTAATATATCTGATATTAATTGTGAAAGAGTTGAAAGCGTGAGAGGAAAGATAAAAAATATCGATACACCATATGGAAATATATATATTGGGAAATAAAATGATGTTCATATGAAATATCGATATTTTCGATATTTCGATGTAGTATCACTGTTTTATGCTTTTTCGTCAGATGGTGTAAACTCGTTCAACTGCCACCCAGCGTCACGCTACGTTAGCCTGCGTCTGTGTACTATTAGCGTTAGAGTCCATCGTTAGTGCATACTGTATAGCCTGCATTGGAGTTAACGTTGGGCGTTGCCGTTATTCGTCGATACCTGCCTTTTCGGCGGTTTTTGTGTATAAAATAGTTTTAAAACATGCAGTGTAATTGGAATTCCGGAGGTGCATGCGTATTGTGGATTTTTATCGTCTTGCTCCAAAATGTTACAGGTAACTTTACTCTCACATAAATTAAGGTGCACCAAAACATTTGGAGTAAAACATTGCTGTGACCTCTTTTGTGAGCAGAAAATTGCTTTTATTTCATAAAAATACATGATACTTAAGATAATAAGTCAATTTCAATCTTCAAGAATAAACTAAAATTTTTTTTTAATTTCTGCAATGAATGCTAAAGTTCTTTAGAGTCCAGAATGCAATATCACATCAAGTATAATTATAAAGAATCCAGTGACTTCCTTTTCTTTTTTTTCGTCTAAAATATCTTATTTTAATTACATTTTAAATTTTTTACACATTCTCTGTTAATAGAAAGGAAAGATTTACTAAGGTCTCTTTCAAGTTCCTATTTAATTTTGTGGTTGAAGTTTGCTGACATTAGAGTTGAGTAGCTGCCATACTTATGAATGGGCGTGAGCAAGGTGTACAACATAATTTACAAGTGATTCATTCTCATTACTGAGGGAAATGCTGACGTTCATCTTTAAAAATAATATATTTTGTTAAATATATTTGTTTACTAAGTCGTTTTGAAACAGTTAATCAGGGTTTTAAACAAATATTTTAATAATCATCTTACAATTTTTTTAAATAAAAGCCAATGATTATTTATTTCTTTTTATTTCTAATCATTTTAAGTTAAAAAGTAATTAAAAAAATATACCTTACTTATGGACGATTTTGTTAAGTTACATAAATTAATCAAACACTACCAGGGAGTCTACTCACCTGAAATACCTGGAAATGTCAGATAAAATGAATAACAATTTTTTTAAATTGTAAAAGTAGTTTTATGTTACCGGATTTAACTGTTGAGATGAAAAATCATTTTTATATGTTCGAAATAAATTATTTTAACTGAAAATTTAACTTTTCGATTTTTGGTTGAAAATTGACCTTTTCTGGTTGAACATATTCTTGAATACACTTATGTTTTAGTTTCAGTTAACTGTTTTTAGTTTAAACTAAAAATATTTTTCGTAGAAATTTCAACTATTACATTTTTCCTTGAGTATTAATCTTTTTCTAGTTTAAAATACAACTTGCATTAAAGTTAAACTATTTTGTTGAAGATTGTTTTTTTTTTTTTTATTGAAAATTTATCTTTTTTTAATTGAAACTTCATTTATTTTCTTGAAAATTTGTCTTTTTTGTAGAAAATGAATCCTTTGCGTTGGTAATTAATCTTTTTGGCTGAAACTTCAACTCTTCCAGTTGAAAATCAATCATTTTATTTGAAAATTCAGCTTTATGGTTGAGAATACAACTGACTTGGTTAAAAGTTGAGCTCCTGTTAAAATTCACTTTTTTGTTGAAGATTTACCATTTTAGTATATATAAAAAATTAACCTATTTCTGCTGCACATTTAACTATTTTGTTAACAATTAGTTTTTGTTTGGGTTCAAAATTAATATTTTTTAACTGAAAATTTCACAAATCCAGTGGAATGTTCCATCATTTTAGTTGAAAATTCATATCTGTGCTTGAACATTAATTTTCTTGACTGAAAATTTATCTATTCAAGTTCTGTTTGCAATTTTTTATCTTTTTAGCACAAATATTATGATTTTTTAAAATAATGCATATTTTTGGACACTGAATTAATCTTCTTTGTTAAACATTCACCTGCTTAGTTCAAAATTAGACTGTTCCAGTTCATGATTCATCATTCTAGTTGAAAATTTAATATTTGGTTGGAAATTCATGTATTTTGTGGAAAATTCATTTATCTTTTTAAAAGAACAATATTCTTTCTTGAAATGTTAATAATTTTAAGCGTTTTTAATTAAATTTAATATATGATTTACATTTGTTTCACTTAAAAGAATATATTTCCCTATTTTTGTTAAAATTATAAGAAATGATTAATTGTATAATTTTTTTAAATTATTCGATGGCAATGAGATATTTAAGAATATCTTCTGATATAATTTGACAAGGGTTTCTAAATTTAACAAATTGTTATAAATCTTGTAGTGTAGTATTGTATTGTATTTTATTGTATTTAACGTAAGAATATTACTATTTCTACACATTTATATATTTACAAGAAATGAAAAAAACATTGTTTATAATAAATTCCCGAAATTTTATATATATTCCGTGTCGTTGGTTAAAAAAGTGCGAAATACTTTACTGACTTCATAATATGGAAAAGTATATCTGGAAAAATCTTGAAAGACCTGGAAAAAACCTGTCATTGACTGGAAAATTTTTTTGTGCAAGATTTTAGTAGACTCCCTGATTATGTCAACGTGATTTGAAAACCTAAACTTAATATTGATACCGAATATACACCTTCTCGCAGCGCAATTGTCGAACAACACAGCGACATGGTGTACTGTCTCAGATGGAGAGCTGCAAAAATGCCGAGCTTTTTCAAAAGCAATTGATAGAGAAAGCAGTTATTTCAAATCTTATTATATTTCACTGAACTGTACTCAAGCATTTAATAAGGAAGAATGCATGACTCTTCTCGATCAAGAAAAAGTGCAACTGACTACTCTGGATGCAGGAGAAGTTTTCATAGCTGGAAGATACCACAGTTTGGTTCCAATCATGAGAGAAGTATACAACGAAAGATTAAATTATCAATTCGCGGTTGCAGTAGTGAAGAAGAATTCTTTACCGGATGTTGCAACTTTACATGACCTGAGAGGCAAAAAAGCCTGTTTTGCTGGCGTTGGCACATTGGCTGGATGGGTCATGCCGATTCATATGGTATGTAAAATGTACTCTAAATTTAAATCAGTCGAATTTGATTGATTACATTTTTCAAGCATGCTTTTACTGAAAATTTGTTTATTTCAACTGATAGAATAGTCGTTTGAACAGATGAATTAGTCGTTTTTGCTGTCTAAATCGATCAGTCAATCGAAGAGACGGACTTTCAGTCAATAGAAGTGACTGATTTTCCGCTACAATTAAATTAGTAATTCAAAGTTAATGGTTCAGTAATTGGAGGTTACTGGTAAAAAATGTCTTTATTGGTAGATAATAAATCTCCTTGGTTCAAAATTGAGATCTTTGGTCGAATTCGACTGTATTTGATTGATAATTAAAATATATTTTAGTTGAAATTTCAAATATTATATTTCCCAAAGAGAACATATCTTTTCTATTAAAAATTTAAAAACATTTAACATTTTTTTATATTGATTTATTGTTTTAGTTTAAAATATATATGTTTAGTTGGAATTGAATTATTTAATTTTTTATGTTAACTCGATATTACGTTTCTTTTGGACAGTAGCTTGGTGTAAAAAGGTCGGTTATATAGGAACCGGGAAAGTATGAACGTTTAAATAAAAATTCTTTACTTTTAATTACTGCGAACTAAAAACTATTACGATTGTATTCGTAATTACAATAGTGTTAAATTTTAAATGTTAAGAATTTTTAAATGGCCGTTTCTAAATGCTTCAGTTCTGAATGTTTTAAATCAATAATTAATTTTTTATCTTGATTATTGTTTTAATTTTTCATACGTCGTGATTATTATTTCAGAAAAAAGCACGGAAAGGGGGGTGGGGGCAGGGTCCAAAAATGTAAAAGAAAGTTACATAATTCGTAATAGGGTGAATTCCAAGAGTATTTAATTATTATTAAATTGAAATATAGGTACTTCTAAATGTTAAAATTACAAATTGTTTAATTTTAAACGTTTTATTTGGAAAAGTGATCAAAATTGAAATTGAAAATCCGGTAATTTAAAAATATTCCTTGTTTTAAACTAAACCAATCCTTGGAAGTTATTTTATGAAGTTATTATATTTTAGCTAATGAAGCAAGGCGGAATGGAAATTATTGACTGCAACAACCACGTGAAGTCGACAATTAAATATTTCGGTCCAAGTTGTGCTGCGAATTCGTTGATTGATAAATACAATCCATTAGGTAATTTTTATTGCACTTGTAAAATGTGAGATCATAAAAGTATTTTATCAGGCAAAAAGAGAGACCCTATAAATAATAAACGTCAATTTTAGGTGACAATTCTGACCAGCTCTGCAAAATCTGTATTGGGAAAATCCCTGGGGGTAAATGTACAAATGCAGATCCTTATTCTGGATACGAAGGTGCATTTCGATGTTTGATTGAAGCTGGAGATATTGCTTTTTTGGTTCATACAACAGTACAAGAAATGACGGCAAATTTGTACGAATTTAGTAAGTTCATATTAGAATTATTTTGCAGAACTCTACCGAGTTACTGTGTTTGAAACTTTTCAAAAATTGTAATTTTCTTTTCTCTTCTGTATTCAGCTGTGCAAAAAAAAGAAAATTTTGAATTGCTCTGCCCTGATGGAAGTCGTAAACCGATTGACGAATACCGACTCTGCAATTGGGGTGAAATTCCATCTCGAGCGATTGTAACTTCTTCAGCCACGAAACAAGTCACACGAAAGTTGTATCAAAGATTTTTAGAGATGGCAGCTCGCCGATTTTCCAAAGACGGTGCAAACTCGACGACTGAACCCAGTAATACTCGATGGGACGGTCGACAAAATAACTACGACAATAGAAGTGGTTTCGACAGGTTCAACTATGATAGCACCAATCCTTCAGGATTTAATCCTAGCTACAATAACTACGACAATCGAAATGAATTCGATAATCATGATAATAATGACAACACTAATTATAACAATAATTACGACAATCGCGACGGATTCGAGCGAAGCTACAGTGGTTCTTGGGACAATTTACGTAATGATAGAAATAAATCTTATTTTAATCGAGATGGTTTGTCGACAACAGAATTTCCATCCATTGAAACCATTGAAACATTCAATTTATTCGAATCATCTCCAAAATACGGCGTTCACCATAATCTTCTAGTTTCTGTAAGTAGATACTCTTTCTAATTATCTGAGTAATGCAGTTGTTGAATATTTTCAAATACCCCCCCCCCTGGAAAAATTCAAAAAATATAAAAAAATGTAACTACGTGAGGAAAGTTTTTTAAAAATAAGTTTGAATACAGTTTTCTTATTCAACAACTTTATTAATATTTATTTAGTCTATAAATCCTATTCTTTATAATATAAAGTGTTAAAAATATTGGACATATTTGTAACAATAGATATTTTTTATAGCATAATTAATTTTTATAAATATCCTATAATGAAAGAAAATAAATGATTTTCCAGCTTTAAAAAGAAATATAATTATTTATACTTTAGTTCAGTTAAGCGCTTAGTTTTTATTTTCAATAAAAGAAAGAAAACTTAATTGAAATTTACAATTTCCACAGTTTACAATATTTACTTATGCGAATGTTGAAAATTGAATGTTCGTTTTTAGAGTTATTATTGGTGTTCACTGAAAAGTCTGTTCGTATTTATTCATCAAATTAATCATTTTTTACTTTTCATTAGTACTTAATAATTTTTTGGATATTTAATATGCTAAAAAATATTTTTTTGAGATAAATATGTGCAAAAAACGTATTTTAACAATTAAAATGAATTAAATTTGTATTTTCCCCATATGTTTGAATAATTATCCCCCTGGTGTAAACAGTAAACATTAACCTATTTTGTGGTTTATTAATCTAAACGTTTTTCAAAAGTAAAAAGAAGGGCCTAAAATATTTGCTATTATGCTTGCGATTAGGAACAAAACTTTTTTTTATAAGAGGCTGCCATTATTATTAAACTTGCGAAATGTAAAGCGAAAGAAACCCGACTAACGTGTGCTCGTGATTCCAAACTTATGATTGATCAAAATTTGAGGTTATCTTTGGAGACATCTCATTCTCACGGACTTAAATGATATTATTCATTACTATCTTTTTTAAGGTTGGATATTTGAAGCAACATTGTATTTCTAGAGCGGTTTTTTTAGGACTGGTCTGCTCCTTTTGAAAAATTTTAAGTAAACAAATATATCTGCTGGAAATTAAAATTCGAATTTTCGCCATCTGTCTGCTAGTTACTACGTTAGTCAAATGGATCATACTTCTGATTAGTTCAGCGGTTTTTCATACTTGAAGTTTCAAGGTCACAAAGTTTTTGAATCGGGATTCCGATACTTTTCTTAAACATTTTTTTTCTTAACAATAAAGTATTCAAAATTTTTGTTGAAGGCACTACATGTTCAGAATTGTATGCAGTATTCAAAAAATATATCACCTAAAATTCATGGAACGAGCCATAGGATTCCTCTTAACCATACCATTCCTCTTAACCATAGGAGTTGGGGGTTTTAATGATAATTTCATATTTTAGGACGCAGCCAGGGAATTTGTTCCGTTGCCAGAAAAAGATCAAACATATTCTGCATATTTGGGAAAGGCATTAGATTCAGTTTTGGCTGTAAGACATTGTCCGGTAAACAGAATGACATTGTGTGTCACTTCGGACCCGGAAATGGAAAAGTGTGTTAAAATGAAGGTAAAAATGAGTAACTACATTGTAAATACCATACAAAATAAAAAGGGAATTGGATGATGTAACAGAAGCTGATTTCATTTACAGATTGCTTTGGACGCTCAGTTATTGAAGCCAAAATTGTTTTGTTACAAAGGCCATAGTCAAATTCATTGTATGCAGGCAATCAAGAATGGGTGTGTATAAAGTTGATCTTTGGCTATGAAGGAGATTTAAATCAGATCAAATAGAATAATTTGGATTGTTTTCTATTTTTAGAATCGCTGATGTAGCAATGCTAGATGCCAGTGATGTTTATACTGCCGGAGTACGTTTTGGTTTAATTCCTTTCATTTCTGAAGTTTACAACCTTGGTGCTCCTGAGTACTACGCAGTTGCTGTTGCAAAGGAAGAGGACAAAGATACGGATTTGACTTACCTGAAAAATAAGTACACCTGCCATACAGGAATTAATACAGCTGCAGGCTGGGTGTATCCGCTCGCATATATGCTTTCTAATAGATGGATGAGGGGGTATGGTTGTGATTCTGTTCGGGCGGCTGCCGAATATTTCACCAAATCTTGTGTACCGGGTGCCTTGAGTACGGAGTACAATATAGGTAAGATTAATTATTGATTTGAAAAATGGGTCATTCCAGAGTAAATCGTCTGGCACGCATAGCTTTAATCCACTTTTACCGAAAATGTGATCGCCCATCCTGATTTTTTTCTGATTCTTTTTTGGGGATACCTGAACTATTTAAGCAGACAATGAGAAAAGTCGGTAGGTCCCAGGCGTCTCAGGCGAAAATTTTAGGCCCGGTCATACAAATTTCAGTGAATTATCAGTCTCTAGTTGATTGATGTCTCTAGAGATTGTATGAAAGATTTGAGTCCTTTTTTATGTTTTAATTTATGGCGGTCCAACCTTGAGGATACAAAGCTTTGTTTTTTTATTTACACACATATATTTATTTGCGACAAATTATTTATTTATATGCAAATTACTTACAAAACGTGATATATTCTAAACTTGGCCTCTGTTATTACCACCACAGCTAAGCCATTACAACTTGCTACAGAAACTCTTTTGCCTATGGGTTGTTGACTAGAATAGATAGGCATAAACCACTCAAAATTAGCCATAAACAGGCCCAAGGTGACAGGCCATCTCAAACAGAATCACTTTGTCTGTAAGTACATCCAAACCACTAAACAAAAGAAAAAAAATTGTTTCGCAATTGGCGATTTGAAAATAGGATATTTGGAATCTGTACATTTTTACGATTCCAAGCATATGTGATTTGTCTAAAAAAGTTGTACACTTTGCAAGAAATAAATTTGAAAATAAATTTTTCCATATATTAAACTTATTGAAATTTAAAGCATTTTAAAATAAATTGCATATTATAATTATAAAATCGCTAATTGTAAAATACATTTTTTTCTTAAATTTGTAATATTTGCCTGTTTACGAACAAAGGACTTCTCGTCGGCCAGTAATCGGGTGAAATATGGTTAGTAGGCATCATAAAACCACAACCTACAGTTTTAAAAAGCACTACTTTCCTAGTAGCTATAGATAGAAATTTCAGGAAAGTATTTGAATAACCTAAAAGTCTTTAGAGGCCTTCTAGTCATTTCGTGTCGGTAGGGAATTAATTTTTTTTTAAAGTTTAAATATCTTGGGATAACTATTCTATATGAAATTAAATTTTTCATTTGCAAAGCACTTCAATCAATATATTTCATTTTCCACTGAAATAGACTACTTTAATGATTCGAAATTTATAATTTTTCCTCTTTTCAGTTGCAAAACACTTTAGGTATCATTTTTATACAAATTATATATTAATTTTAATATAAATAAAATTATAGAGGATCCCCTTAGATAGTTTCGGCTACTCTTTTGAGATATCGGCTTTCCTTGTTATTTATGCTCGAATTCTTATTTCAATTTCGTAAAGCACATTTAAAAGCATTTAGACCATCTCAGAGAGCTACCTATATCTTCAAAAATATATGCCTTAGAGCCTGCCTGAGAATCTTTAGTGAATAATTGGAAATTTCTATTGGTAGAGTTGGTCTTTTCAAATATATTAGCTTTTGACTTTTTGAGTTTAGACGCGGCACGTGGAACGCTTTTGAGTTTACTTAAAAAGGAGTCACATTTTTAGAAATGTAACTTTTCTGTTACGTTATAAAATCCCCCACCACCATTGAACATTTAAATGTTAAAAAAAAGGCTAAGGTTGGTGGCCCTCCTTTTTTGTATTCAATCTTTCCGAAAAACAAGACTTCATTTGAAAATAATTCTGTCTTTCTTTGTTAAATAT